>WEIT01035971.1:80499-105138 GCA_013389985.1 Dryoscopus gambensis | reverse complement strand
TTGCCCGGAGCCCCGCCGGGCCCGCGGGTGTGTGCTGGGGCCGCGAGTGCCGGGAAGGCCTGGAGCTCGGCTGCAGCTCCCGGTGTGCTTCCGGCGGCCGCCCCGGCACGGAGAAGCCGGAGAGGGAGACATATGGTCCCGCCACCGCTTCCCCATCGTGTTCTGCGCTCTTTAGCGAAACGCAGCTCTTAGGCAGTTACCACTCGCTCTCTGGAGCTTTATTATCTTGGGTTTTAACCTTGGGAGCCGAATAGCAACATCTGAACAAATGATAACTTCACGTTTTCCGGATCTGATGGTGTTTGTCTAGGCACGGTACCAGGGAAGTTGATGCATCCGTGTCTGAGAAATTTTTTAGCTGTTGTAAATGCCGTGTGTTGGCAGCTTTACTGGCCTCATTTCCCTTGCTCTCATGGGGAGAAGGAAAGTTTTCCGTGTGTGAGCTGCTTATGAGCCTGCTGTAGCCCCTGGGAAGCTGCCCTGGCTGGATCCAGGAGATGGCTGCTTCTGGCCTTGTATCTTCTATGTGGTGTTGTTTTAAATACCTGTGTGGCTTGTTTCCTTTAGAGCAAAGTGATCACTCAAGCTTTGGAGACAGGCTTGCCCTACGTCATAAAGGAGAACTGGTGTAATTACGACTTATTTTAGTGGTAGCTGTGACTGACTTACTCAGCTGCTTTAACATCTAGAATGAATACGTTGCGTTTTTGTGCCTAAATGTGTCATGGGAGCTGCAGTTCTCGTGTCTGGGCTGTTCTCTGCACTCAGGAGTGCTTGCATCAGGTGCTGTCTGACGCAGGTGGTCACAGGGCCGGGGAGCACTTCATGGAGTGTCCTGGTTTGAATAGAGTTTGCATCAGTAAAACTGGTTTTCTTGCACAGTGGATTAATTTGACATTGGGGTGATTCCTGGGATCTGCAGTGAAGTTCCACCTCTGGGCTGCTTTTCGTGGCAGAGAATAAAGATGATGGCAGATAACACAGTCGAGCTGTCGCTGTTCTTGGCTCATGTGGTGTGAGTGTGAGTGCAGGCGCCTTCCAGAACTTCTGTGGCTCTGGTTGCTGGGAGCCAAATTATTGACGTTAACTTGGTGAAACTTTTTAAAGCCTGTGAAGTTGAGGAGGGTGAAGACACATGAAGACAAATTAACACTGGAAGCTGGGATAGATGGAAAGAACTTCATTGTGTTGAACTGTAGCTGAAAATTTTCAGAGCTGTGTATGAATGAAACTCGTTGGTGGGAACGTGCCCAGAGCTGGGGCACAGCAGGGGCAGCACAGGCTCATTTTGTGAGGGGAAGTAGTCTGTTAATGTTGGTTTGGTTTATTAAAAATCCTGCAATGTACATAATCCCACAAAAGATCTAAAAGTTCTTTGAATCCTGCAGTTTTGTGAAGCTTCAGGCAATAATATTGGAGAGTGCTGAGTTTTGAGCAGCCAGAAAATTTAAGTGCTGCTTGATTTAGTAATTTTGCACCTCACTGTAGACATAAGTCCGTGTAGTGTAAGGATACCTGCACTGACTTGATCAGGGCAGGGGTGAGTCTGCTTCCTAGACATGCCTGTGTTTATTCAGACTAAGGAAATGAGATTTATTTGTGACTTCTGTTGGAATCCCTGCCATTTGCCACTGTCACAGCAGTTCAGAGGATCGTTGGCTTCAGTCTTGATTTGCACATGGTTTATGAAACTTTGATTCTGTTTCCCCCCCTCTGTTTGTTCACTTGCTGATTTTCTGTAAGTTGTTATTTTGGCTGTGTAGGCACTTGAAGTAAGGAGCAGCTGTATGGAGATGGATGTGAGAAGGAACCATGTGGTCTGCAGAGGAGAAAACCCCATATGGGAATTTGGCTCTGAGAGCAGAAACAGGACAGGAATTTATAACTTTTTTCACACAGGAAAAGCATCCAGGTTTGTTATGTTTGTACTGAGGGCTGCAGTTCTTTCAGTGGAAAACCTGCAGCTTTGTAGTTTGTCAGCACTTAAATGGTATCAGAAAGTTTGGACTAAGCCGATGTGCTGAGCAGAGAAAAGGAATAAAGAAAGTTTGGAAACACGTGCCTCAGAAAGCCAGAACACGAACAGCCAGGTTATCAGGCTGGTTCACTGATGTGATGACTTGTTAAAGCAAATGTGACCTAAGGCTCCTGCTGAGTGCTTGTTGAAGCCCTCGGTGGGCAAAATATTTCAGGCTTCCTCCTCAGGTTGTGGAGTGTGACGTGTTCTGAGTAGGTGTTGGGTGTGCAGAAGCCTGGGGTGGCCCTGCTCAGGCCACCTGGGTTTAATGCTGAAAACCAATCTCTGCATCCAGGAGTTGGCTTGGTGTGTTCAGTTCAGTGTGGTTAGGCTGCAGACACGCCGTAGGCACAAAAGATCCTTTATGGTGGTTCAGATGTCTTTTCCTTCACAAAGAGAGTGACTTGGGGCCGGGGGCTGGTTCCTTCTTAGAAACTGTTACATCTGGTCCAGGCATGATCTTAGGTTTGTTTCACATGAGAGAATAAAAACATCTCCAGAGTCTTGAGGAGCATCTTCATGGCAACGAGTCAACCACTTGTGCTTGTTCCCGAGGCCGTGAGCTGTGCCCGTGCAGGCAGCTTCCTGCTGTCCCAGCAGGCTGGGGAGGCCCAGGAGGAAGCAGACGTGAAACCAGTTGGACATACTGTGATTTCTGTGCATTACAGGAGCATGATTCACACTGCTATCTAAGGAAGCAGCAGAGGAAAGCCCTCTGGCAGAACTCTTTTGAAGATCATTCCAGCACAGCGTGTGCAACTAAAGACACACCTCAGCAGTTTGAAAGCCTCAGTGTCCCGTGTATGTGCATGCTTTGGGATGTGCTTCAGACACCCATGTGAGCAGTGTGCTGCCTTTAGTAGAGCCTTTATGAAATGTGTGTTTCAGAAAATGGGAAGAGTATCACAAGAATAGCACGTGTAGGAGAATGAGAAGTGCAAGGACAGGTTGTGTTGTGGGGAGAAGGCAACCACCAGACTTCAGGGTGTAGCTGAGCAAGAAGTTGGAGATGTGTTCTGTGGTGAAGTGCTGGTCCTTTCCCGAGTGAGGGTGTTCATGATGGTGAATTACAACTCTGTGAGAACATTCTTCCATTACTGGATAAAAAACATTGGAGAAAGTGCCCTAAACTGTTGTATTTAATACATACTATGGTGTGACAGTCCAGGCAGATGTGTGTAACAAACTGACCAACAGCTGGGATGTCAGCTTGTGTCTGAAGTGAAACAAAAGGCTTTAATGTGTTGGAAAAAGTCCCTCAGGTCTGCAGATGATGAATAGGTTAAACGTGAGTCTGGGGTTAGTGCCTTCTTCACAGTCAGACAAGGAGAATTAAGCTGCTTTGCTGGCTAAAGAGCTCATTAACAGCTTTTAATCACTTGGTGTCTGAGGTTCAGTTTCTCCTGTCTGGGGAGGGAAAAGGATGAGACCTTTGCCATTTCACAGTGTTCAGAGCTGATGCAGGTCCTGCTGTGTCACCAGCCCCTTCTAGGTCTCCCTCTCATCCGGAGTGTTCTTGTCAAGACAGTTGCTGGCAAATCTTGCCTTTAATAAATCTGGGAATTAATGTGTCTCGAAGTGGAAGTGATGTGTGATCAGACTATGTGCTTTGGTGGGGTTGAATTTTCTTCTGATGTTGAGTGGTGCTGTTTTACTGCAAAATTGGAGTCCAGAATGGTCATAAAATAGAGACGGTAGCCAGTCTGCCAGAGAGTCACAGCTTAAACGTGTTTTCAGCTGCACTGATCAATAGATGGCAGGAAACTTGGACTGCAGGAAAGGTAGCAGAAGCTGTGAACTCTGTCAGTTTTCCCTTGTAATTGACACAGTTGAGGTTGAAACCGAGAACCAGTTTGGGAAAAGCGTTTTAAATATTAAATGAGGGGTGATTATTGAGCTGCTAAGGAACTCTTGACTTTTACAGATGATTTTCGATCCTACTATGAGCAAGAAGAAGAAGAAAAAGAAGAAGCCCTTCATGCTGGATGAGGAGGGAGGAGGAGACACACAAACGGAAGAGACTCAGCAATCAGAAACAAAGGAAGTTGAACCAGAGCCAACAGAAGACAAAGATGTTGAAGCAGATGAAGAAGACAGCAGGAAGAAAGGTAAAGTGAATCCATGTAGATAAACTCTCAAAGGTGCTGTTTTGAGACTACAAGGCCCGTTTCAAGAGTTTGGTATCCCAGAGTATAATGCCAGAGCCCTGGTTTGTTCAGAGGTGTGTGAGTAATCTCTGCTGCCTGTTTGGAGGGCAGATTGCCCTCCTGCTTGGAATCACGTTCACAGACATCACCAAGCTCCCAGGGGCTTATGTAATTTCCATTTTTCTGAGTCAGACAGTCCTTTCTGTGAGCCAGTAGAGACTCTCTAAAATAGTGTGAAGTTTTAAATCTTCCACGTGCAGTTGTTGCAGTAACTCCACAATTATGGCTGTTTTTCATTTGAGCAATTAAGCAATAGTGTGAATAACAGAAACACGGTTAAAGGAGTTTCTATCTTTTGGACAATTCTGAATGTTGTAACCAGAGTGTTCTTTGGAATCTTTCAGGAAATAAGTGTGTGATTGTGTAAAACCTTGCTTTTTAAATTGAGGCCAATGTAATTTCAAGATTACCTAATTCAGAGAGTGCCATTAACTTAAATCCAGTTTGTTGATAAAATTGGCTCCTGCTGTAGACCAAAGAAACTGTACCTTCCTCCTACACTTCTCATTTTTTGTCCAAGCATATCTGTGACAAAAGTGACTTAATTTATCTTGTACAGCAGAAAGGAAGATTAAACATTTAAAGAATCAAAAGACACACAAGATGCAGAAACTACAACAGTATTTGGGGGCCGAGGAGAATGATCTCTTCAAAACCTGAAGGATATCCACAGGGGTTACAGATTGTTGCTCGTGTCTTACTGTAATGTTTTAAAGGTTTGGATATAAATTAGATACCTTGATGTCTGAACTGTTTCTACAGTTACACTTCTTCAGGCAATCCTTTGTTCTTTAGATACAACAGATGACTTGGATGATTTAAACTTCTTCAATCAAAAGAAAAAGAAGAAAAAAACAAAAAAGATATTTGATATAGACGAAGCAGAAGAAGGTGTAAAGGTTTGTTTACGTAACTTGACTATGGCTGAAAACTCTGTTGCTTTAATTTTGTTGAGATTGGCAGTGCAGGATTTGTTTCAAGTCTGTCCTTGTGTCTTAGTGCAGTTCATAATTAAACGTTACGTGTCTTTCATTTTTTTTGATGAACATGTTGCTCCTGTCTGGGCTTTTTGTCCAGAAGTGGAAAAACCTGCCTGCTCTGCACAAAGAGCAAACAATTGAGCAGTCTGTAGGAAGGGTTGATTAACCTCAAGGTTAATTTTCTTTTGGGGTTAGAGAGGTAACTGGATGTCAGAAGCCACACACAGAACAGTCCTCTAAAGGCCAGGCCTTCAAATAAAGTGCACATATCTGCCAAGAAATCTGTTTTCACTCTGGTGTTTTCTTTAGAAAGGATTGGCTACTGTGCTGTGCTCCTGAAGGTGTACAAGATATTTTTACTCTTCTCAAGTTTTATTCCAAGTAGTGTTTCTGTATCACATGTCAGTGGAACTGGCAAACCCAGAGAGCAAGAGGAGAGAGAAATGTTGTGTTGTGTATAAACCTCCTCTTCGGATTCTGCCTTTTGGGGAAGAAAATGTTCCTCTGATCTACCCCAGAAGACAGAATACTCGCTCTGTGTTCTTTGAGTGTGCAGAGCTGTGATAATAAATCAGAGCAGCACAGCTTTGCTTTCCCTTACTGCCTGCCACGAAGGGTGTTCTGTTCCCTGCTGCCCTTAAGCATAGCCTGACCTTGCTCCTGGCTAGCCAGAAGTTGTGCCCGAAGGTGCAGATCCGGCCCTGCTCATGGCAGCAGTACAGGGCTCCCCTGAACATGCTGGAATTCCATTCTCACCTGTTGAGTTCCAGGGCTGTGGTGGCTGTTACCAGTATTCACCTCTGTGGTGTGCAGCTGGTATTATTTCTGATGCTGTGCAGGGGAGGTCTGTGTTTGACACTGGATGAACTACAGTCTTACTTCTTTGCAGGAATTGAAAATCGAAGGAGATGTGCCAGAGACAGTAGATCCTGAAGATGACCTCATGCTGGGCAGTAAAAAGAAGAAAAAGAAGAATGTGAAGTTTCCAGATGAAGATGAGATAATGGAGAAGGATGAAGGTATCACCTAGCTCAGTGAGATGTTGAAAGTGAAATGTAGTCCACCCTGTATATGAATAAGTTCTGTTCAAGTGTCTTTTTCACTCCAAAATTTATCAGAAAAGTGTTCTATAAAAACCCTGTATAAACTTCCCATGAGTGCCGGTGTCCCTCGTTGACAAACAGAGACGACTTGAGTCCACATCTTGGTGGAATTTTCTTCTGTGCACCTTCTAGAAATTGTGTAAGCATGAAGTTAAAGAATGTTTCTTAATGAATCCCCAAAAACTTTCTTTACAGCATTTGAGGATGAAGATAGCAAAAAAGATGATGGAATTTCTTTTAGCCTTCAGTCAGGACCTGCGTGGGCAGGCTCAGAAAGGGACTACACATATGATGAGGTAATGTTCCAGAGACTTTTAAAACATATTTTCCATGTTCATCTGCATCAGTAGAGCCTTATGCTCATATTTCCTATTTCTAACTTCAAAGTAAAGGACTGGTAGTCAGAAGCTCCTGAGCAGGCAGCTAACAAAGCACGTCTTCTATCACAGTAGTTTTCATATGGGGCAATATTGGTCATCCTTCAAACACCTCTGCCATGCAGAGCAAACCCTCGGGGAAGCAGTGTTGGGATTTTGCATTTATCAGGACTTTTTAAGTGTGTTCTGAAGCAGGTGGGGAAATGCTCTTAGGCAGAGGTAGTCTGACACTGACTGGGAATGCTGTTTCAGGTGGCTTTTAGAGGTGAGGTACTTTGCGACATGGAAAACGCTCACGTGGGTGTGAATCCCTTCTTTTGCAGTTGCTCAATAGAGTTTTTAATATCATGCGGGAAAAGAACCCGGACATGGTGGCTGGAGAGAAGCGGAAATTTGTCATGAAGCCCCCGCAGGTTGTGAGAGTAGGGACCAAGAAAACATCTTTTGTCAACTTCACAGATATCTGCAAATTGTAAGTTTCCTCTTTGGATTTCCCAGGAGCAGCAGAAGGATATGCTGCTCTGTGCTCCTGTGCTGAAGGCAGGGTTTTCTGGCAAGTGACTGTGGCACACCAGGAGTGGAAGCTATTTCAGTCAGAGAGCTCATTACATTTCTCTGTGAGAAGATATTTCTGAAAATGATTTATTGAGATAATTTCTAATTTTGTACTTACATTACAAAAATGGTACATGGGCTCTTGGGCTGAAACTTGGTGAGTTCATTGGCTTCTATCAGGTTGGGTCACCAGTGATATTTATGTGCAAGCCTTGAGGAGAAGGGTGGGAAAAGTTCTTTCTGATTTGAGCTGACTACAAATACTGTTCTCTCAGTAAATGGTGTGGACTCCAGTAGTGTTTTCCCACTGTTTTCTGCAGTGATATCTATGTCTTAATTATGTCTTGTGAAGGCAGTTTTGTTCTTTGTGAGCACTTCTGGGAATGCAGATCTGATGGGTATCATCAGTGTCCCAGAAAACAGGCCTGGTGAGACCCTGCTGAGGACCTGGGTTGTGCACTAAGGGGAGTTTTTAATGGTAGCTACTAACATTTTTTCAGGGGATGGGACAGTAAGAGTGAAAAATCCCTAATGGAAAACTTGTGTTCACTAGTTGCTGTAATTTTGAGTTTGGTTTGGTGGGGATGGTGGGAGGTTTTTTTGTGTGGACTGTTGAGGTTTCTTGTTTCCTGGTCACTGTGTGTGTGTGCTCTCTGGTGCAGACCCTCTGGCACTGCTCCCTTTGGAACTTGGTAACTTAAGTTGATTTACCCTGCCAGTCCTGTATAAATACCAGATTTCTCAGAGGGTGGAAGGTTAAACATGTCCTTACTTTATTTTTAGATTACATCGTCAGCCAAAACATCTCCTGGCATTTTTGTTGGCAGAATTGGGTACAAGGTAAGGCTGCTGGGCTGTGGGTGTGCTTAGGGTTGATATTGATCACATTTAAAATTTTCAGGGTTAGATCTTTGTAGATGTGCTGGAACATGAGGCTTTTATTCCGTGCATTTCACTGCTGTGCTGTGTGATCGAGAACATTTTAGTGAGGAGGTACAGAGGGAAACTCCACATCCTAGGGAGTGGTCTTGTTCACTCCCATGAGATAAGCAGGTGAGGGTTGTGCCTGGGCAAAACTTCCTGTAGGAAGTAGCTCTAAATACCTCAGAATTTTGCATTTTTTTCCCCACAAAGCACTTCTGGCTGTGCTCTTCTTGAAGAACACATCCTTATCTCGCTTCATGTTCCTGATTTGTTTTAATGCTTCACACCTGCAAATAAAATAATTCAGTTTCTCTTTTCAATTAGTGGTTCAATAGATGGTAACAACCAACTGGTAATCAAAGGAAGATTCCAGCAAAAACAGATAGAAAATGTCTTGAGAAGATATATCAGTAAGTAGAACTCCCTTTCCCACTCCATATTTCTCTCAGGCCCCTTGTGATGGCCAAGGGGCCAGTGTATGGCCCAGGTGTGTGCCCACCATGGAGAAGGCTGAGGAGCCACAACCTTCCTTTATCATGGAATAATGCAAATACAGGTGGTTGTGCCATGGTTAGGCCACACGGGCTGTACTCAGTCCTGCACTAAAACATGCCAAGGAAAACAGAGCATTTGAGCTTGTTTTCATCTGAGTTTCATATCTTGGCTTTGATGAGGACTGTGGAGAACAACAGTAACTGTTAATTTTGCAGTCTGTTGTAGCCTGAACTGACAGGTGCAGTGCGTGTGTGTCACTGCTGGTCAGAGGCCTCAGACTGTGTGTCACAAAACTCCTGCTTTAGTGCTGTGTCAGTTCCAGCGCTGCTGACACCTGGGAATGCTGCTTCAGCAGAGGAACCTGGGAAACATCAGTGGGAAGTCTGCACTGGTCATTAATTTTCAAACACCCGTGTCAGTGCATAATGTACCACAAGAAACTTCCTCTTCATTAACCAGGGGCAATTTTTAGGTTTTCATCAGCAGCCCCTCTGAGGTAGGGGGTGTGTTTGAGCAGCCTTCCAGGAGGGCTGCTGCACTGCTGCTGCTGCTGCTGCTGGGTTAACTGCCCGTTGCTCCCTCCCTCCCTCCCTCCCTGCAGAGGAGTACGTCACCTGCCACACGTGCCGCTCCCCCGACACCATCCTGCAGAAGGACACCCGGTTATACTTCCTGCAGTGCGAGACCTGCCACTCCCGCTGCTCCGTGGCCAGCATCAAAACCGGCTTCCAGGCTGTCACAGGCAAGAGAGCACAGCTCCGTGCCAAAGCTAACTAGGTTTGCTAATCAACACTGGAGGTGGCCAAGTGTTCTGGGGAGATGGGACTGGACAGGTTTACAATCGGAGTGGATTTACCATTGTATTAAAGCAAGGTTGTAAAAATGACGAGAAATTTGGCTTTTGATTGATTGGTCTGTGAAATCCTTGCAAGATGCAGATCCTCAAGCTGTTCACATACATTTGCTCATTGAATATATTTTACCAACTGTAAGGAGCGTGGTGGGAAAGGAGGTGCTTTTTAATCCGTTCAGACTTCTGTAAAACACGAGATAAATTAAAGAGACTATAACAGTGAGTGTCTTGGATTTGGATTTTTCCTTCAGTTTCCTCTCCAAACACTGGTGGGAATGGTTGGCGTGTTGTTCTGCAGATCATGTCACTGAGCTATGTCTGAGACCCAGAATGAAGTTTTAAGATAAAGGTTATTTTGCTTTACATAACAGGCTTCTTTTAGTTCTGCTGTCATGAAACAGAGAAACCAGTCACAGAGTCCCAGGGCTGCCAGGCCAACACGAGCCCTGCTCCTGCTTGTCCAGCCATGGGTGCATTGTGCACAGACAGGGGGTCAGGGCGTGCTGGTACTGCTTCATTAGGCAAAAATAGCTCTGAGAGAGTTCGGACACCAGATTGATGCTGAATCTTAACACAGAATCAATAAACTGTACTGTAAGTTTTCATAGTGTCATAGTACTAAATTTTGCAATTTCTAATAGAGAAACATTTATATTTCTGAAGTCCTGCACTCTTCATCACTTTAAAAAGAATCTAAATGCAGCGAAAAACAAAGAAATAGTAGGTCTAAATGTCATTGTGTGGTGGCTGCAACACAGACTCCTATAAATCTTGAATTTGCAGGAGACACTGCCAAGTAATTTGGGTTCCAAATTAACACTTCTTGCTTCAGGATCTTCCCATGCCCTTCCTCTGCTGGCAGTGTCAGTGACCTCGAGGGGACACCCAGTGCTGTCCTCGCTGGGTTTTGTGTAGAAGTTGTTCCAGCTGGGGAGTACAAAGATGCAGACGGGGAGTGAAGTTCCCCTCTGGGCTGTGGAAGTGGGGACAGTTGTCACTTGATTGCCAGAATGTCCCAGGAGGAGGGAGAGGTGCAGCAGCTCAGGGCCCCAGGCACCCACCCCTGCAGGTCAGGGGAGCAGCCTCCTCCCCAGAGGAACTGGTCCTTCTGAAGGCAATACAGCAAACACCACAACTTCAAGGGTTTCTACTAAGTTTTAACCTTTGTATGTTAACACAGAGCACAGTATTGCTGGGAAGTCACTCACTTGCTATTTGAAAACTTTGACAGCACTGTAAGGTGAAAAATCAAGGTTTTATGGTTGGTTTCTTAAAAGCATTTTGAATTTCAAGTGAGCTATAACAATGTTGGATGTATCTTAAAGTGAATAAAGCCAGGATCAGTGCCTCTTGTAACATCATTGTTGTATTCTTGTTTCTTCCTCTAGCAAAGAGTCTCCTGTTGGGAGTAAAACTTTGGAGAAGTGCAAGTTGCCTTTTCGCTCTGGTGACTTGCTGGTGGGACACTCTGAAATAGCTGAAGAACATGATACTTTGATTTAAAATGCTTGTTTTTTCCTGGGTCAAACACCTTTAATATGATTTAAAAAATTACAGTGTGGTCTTGAGCTGCTGCTGTATTGCAGTGCTTTAAAGTTTGATCAAAAAAGATCCAAGGTACTAAAGGAATAAATAATTGTTCCAGCCTCTCAGCTGTGAGCTCGGGCTTGCAGGAGAGTTTCATAGGTGTATTTTGTAGATGTGCTTTGAGTCTGTGCATGAAACCCTGAAGGCTTTTAATGATTAATACCTGAGTGCAGCATCTTGAGCTGTAGGCTCAGAGCTCACAGTGGAATGACCTCCCTGATGCAGGAAAAGTCTGTGTCTAGGAGCAGATAGTGGTTGGGCTTTATTTTTCTTAGAAAAAACTTCCAGAGTACGTTCAAAAAGTGTTGTATGAGCACAAATGCCTCTTAGGAGGCTGATGTGAGTTTGAAGTGCAGTTGTGTTCAGAGGCAAAGGAGTTTTTGCTTGAGCTGGCTGTGAGAAAGCAGCTTAAGGATGGAGTTGTTATCAGAGGAAGGAGGAGGTGGTAGCTGTGATTGCCCTGGCTCTGTGGGCAGACCTCTTCCTGGAGGCAGAGCTGTGTTTCTCCGTGTTTTTTTCCTCTCTGAGCTGAAAATTGGCTGTTTGGAGATGTGGGAGCCAGATTTTAGGTACTGAAAGGCCCTGGGTGACAGGAGCTGGGCTGCTCCTCTCCATGGATTTTGCCATGCTCAGTTCTCCACCTGATCCAAGTAATCTGAGCAATGCAGAGCTGTTCTTTCCCAGCAGGGAAGGTCAAACACCTTCCAGCCCAGAACATTCAAGAGAAAATCATCTGAGACTTGTCCCCGGAGGGGACCAGAGAACCAGGTGGGAGAATTGCTGTTGTCAGTCAGCCTGGGGATGACTGATGCCTTGGAAGAATAATCTCTTTATCCCCCACTTCTGCCAGGACATGCTTTTATCTCCACTGTCAGGTGGTTGCAGCTCAAAGGGTTGGGGGCCTTGCTCACATCCCTGAAGTAACCAGGGAAATGGGAGCATCTCATTCCCTAATTCAGCACAAATCCAGTGGGATCAGCTGCCCTGGGGCTCCTGTGCGTCTGTTCTGCTGCAATCACTGGTGGCTACAATGAAAATTAGTGAGAATAACGTCCATTGCTGGGAGCTTCTGGCCAGAGCAAGAATTTAATCACTTTTTGTAACCACAACTGGTGTAAAGGAGGAGCATTTATGAAATGCCTCCTTTGGGAGCTGGGAGTTTCTGGTTGCTCCCAGAACTGTGACATTGTGCAATGTCCAGGCATGGCCACCTCCCCCCGAGATCCTTGGTTTGGGGCAGCTCCTCAGAGACTGGGGCCCCTGGGGTTGTCTGCAAGGAGAGAAAGAAAGCAGATTTTCAAAGCTGCTGCTGCCAGGACAGGGTTTGTCATGAATTGCAGGGGGTGTTGAGCTTTAATCAGGGGAAAGGACCTGTGGTGGTGGCTGGTGGGGGAGGTACAGGAATAGACACAGCAGGAAGTTCCTGGAAGTCCAGAAAAGGGCAAGTTGAGTGTGATGCTGACAGCTGAGAATCATTAGAATTTATCTGTTCATCTTCTAAATAACGTTTCTCCAACTCTCTGTTCTGCCCCTGTGCTCAGTTTTTCCCTAGAGGTTTATTCCATATTACTGGAATAGTATCCAAGAAGGTGAGAGGCCAGGCCTTGAGAAGGATGTCAACAACAGAAATCAGCAGCTGCACGAGATTTTACCAGTTCAGTTCAGTCTGGATGGAGAGCAAACTGCAAAGCCTCTCCAGCTCCTGAAAGAATTGCTGGATTTTCTGTTTCTGCATTGTTCCTGCTGTGGTGAAGGTCAGTGCCTTGTTGCCAGAGCAGAGGGCCCAGGGGCATCAGGACAAGCCTGTCCTGGGGAAAACCTTTCCTAGGTTTTGCAGCAGTGCCCACAGCAGAGTCTGCAGAGGGCTGGAGTCCCTCAGGGGCCGTGGGAGCAGCCAGGGTTAGGCTGGGCCTGCCTGGCTCTGCTCCTCGTTCTGCTCTCTGCGTTTACAGGGACATTTGGCAGTTCACAGCTTGCTCTGGTTCCAGGGGTTTGTCCAGCTTGGGAGAACTCAGGTGGCTCCAGTTTGGGTTAATAGCTAAAAGCATTTTGGGTGAACAGTAAGATCCTATGGCAGAGAAAGGAGCACAATTCCCTGTGTCCTTTCCCTCGAATGCAGAGAGCTGAGGGAGCAGAAAGGTTGCCCTGATCTGATCAGTCGCTTCAATGATCTCATGGCAGGAGGAGGAAAAAGGCTTTTGAAGGAAGATGTTACATAGAAATATCCTCCTCCTAAAGTGAAACATCTTTCTCTCCTAAAGAAAAACAAGTTCCAGGGCTGGTGCTGATCCTTCACACACATTCTCTCACCTGGACAAGCCTTTGCTTTGAAGGGACCTCACCCAGCTCCAGTCCCTGGGCTGTGAAGTTTGGTGTTTGCAGCTCTTTCATTATTTTACCTTTTTTTAGTCGCTATTTTAGCTCTGTCATTATTTTATCTATTCCAGTGATGAAGACACGGAAGGGGCTCCAGAGGCTGTTCAGCCATTCTTTAGCTTTTAGAAAAAGCCTGAGCACTGCTTTTCCTGCAGGTGTTTCACCATACAGGGGTTTGGATAAGCTCTACCTAAACATTCCCATAGGTATCCCATGCATAACCCTGCATATCCTTGACACAGAATGGCTGTCAGTCTGTCAGTCTGCCCCAAGCCCACGGGAGCAGTTCTTTATACAGAAGTAGGAATTCCAGCTGGCCCTGGAAATGTGCATCCAACAGACCCGAGGAATTGGGTTTTCCTCACCAGAAGGAAAACACTGCCTCACTCCCCTCTGCCCTTGTCTGTAAGGCCAGGCTCGTTCCTTGCTGCCTGAGCTTGCTGTTCATCCTTTTTCCCTTTGCACATTGCAAACACCTGCATAATTCTGAAATAAAGCAGCCACCACTTTACCTCTGTGGTGGGAAGCATTTTTCTGCCCAATACCCACCAGAAATACACATCCCTCCCTCCCTCCCTCTTCAGCCCATTGCATCTCCCACAGCGGCCTCTGGACTCACAGAAGTTCTGCATTTTCTAACAGAAGCAGCATCCTTAATTCTACGTTCTGTAGAAGAGCACATCACTTTTAAAATTGTTTTTTCCCCCAGGCCCGCTCTGGGTAACTATCCTGTAAGTTTGGTGTATTTCTTTCTCCAGTGTGAGTGCATTGCACTGGGGGGGAGCAGGACTGTGGGACTGATGGCAAAGCAGTTTGTGCCCTGATTGTCACCAGTGTCAGGTGGTTTATTACAGGGAGGAAAGCTGGATGTGATTCATTTTGAAAATAAGGCACAGAAGGCAAGTAAAAAAAAAAAAATTTGCAGTTACATTTTTTGTTTTGTGGACTGAAATGTCTCTATGCTGCTCGTGGCCCTCAGACCCTGCTGCAGGCCTTGTGCTGTTTTTGTTCAGCAAGCACCAGAACTGCCTTTTTTCCACCAAGGCTGTGAAAAAAAAAGTTCTGAGAAATGTGAGCTCATCTGGAATGAAGCTTAAAACACTTTTCTTTGCTGCCTTGTCCCCACACTCCCTGACACCCTCAGACAACAGAGGGAGGAGATGTTGCTTTCTCTTTTCTTCTGAAGGAGCTGTGCAGACAGCCCTGGGGTTCTCCTCATGTGGTGACTTGTGCTCAAGGCTGTGGGTGCTGTTGAGGTTTCCCTGTTGGTGGGAAAGCCCTTGCCTGTGGAGTCTCAAATACTCCGCACATGGCAGTTTGTTTTTAATTCCAGTTTTTAATTCACCACTTCCCCAAAATTCATTTAAACTGTGTGCTGAAGCACGTTGTTTCCCTCTGCTCTTTGCTCTGGATGAGGGAGGTGGCCTTTAAATCCTGGCCCTGGCCAAGAAAATCCTTGGGCTTGAAGGAGGAGGAGCGTGCCGGGGCTGGAGCCCCCCGTCCCTCTGGAGATGCCGCGGGCACAGAGGCGACTCCTGAGGCGGCCCAGCTTAGCACAGGGCAGCTCTGGCCAGGCTGGGCAGGAAGGGAGGGGCCAGGCTGGGCACAGGGTGCGGAGCAGGGGGGATGCTCTGCTGCTCTCCTCACCCCGCCTGGCTCGGGCTCACCCAGCAGGAGGAAGCTCTGAGCGAACCCACGGAGTGTTTGCGGTGCTGGGGCTCTGCACCCTCGTGCCCGGGCCAGCCTGCCAGAGGAAACAATCCCCCTGGCCGGGAGGAAATCTGGGCGCTGGAGGTGCTGAACTGGACGTGTTCTTGCTGAGCCAGGGCAGGGTGTCCATCCTGACACCTGCCCTCTGTCCAGGGCAGGCAGAGCAGTCCCCACGTGCCTGAGTCGTTCTGGCACCCCTGTGCCCACGCACGGCTCGGGGGTGTTTTCCTGCCAGAGGATGGAGAGACTCTACTGGGAGTCCGTAGGGTTCTCGACCACATCTCCAAATGTTTGCAAAATTGGATTGAGAAGAGGAAAAAGCGGTAACTGAGCCTCCTGCAGGTAACAAGAAGACAATGCAGGAGGGATACGACCACTGTGACAGACACAGCAAGTGGCTCTCACAGTTCCCCAAAGAACAGTCCCGTTACAGCTGCAGCAACTGAAATGTTCCCAAAGTGCTGCACGGCCTGGAACGGTGATGCTCATCAAAGTTAATGGGAGTTATTAAAGTCAGTGAGGGTTTTTGTTGCATCTCCTGACTCAGACTGAATGCATGACTGCAGGCATTTTGGCCCCAGTGATTGTCCATGTCCAGAGGCACCTGGAAGGAGCATTTGGGACTGGAGTGACCCTGCTCTGCTGCTCTAATGCCTGCCCAGGCCAGTGTGGGAAAACCAGAGCACCAAAGCTTCCTGCACATCTGCCCATCCCCATCCCTATTTCCTTGCAGAGGTGCAGGCAAGGCAGCAGGCACTGAGACTTTGGGGCTGTTTCTAACCAAGAGCACGCTGCTTTTGCCACTGGTGGGATGGCAGCAAACAGAGCAGCCCGAGTGAGAAGCCAGGTGAGGTCCAGGACACTTGGGAATGGGACCTCCCCTCATGGGTGGCAGGGAAAGTCTTTAACAAAGGGGGTTTTTTTCAAGCTCACACTGTGGCAGCTGTCTATGTTCAGCTGAGCTGCTCAGTTTATGTTGGTCATTTTTCTTCAGAATATGCAGATGTTGAATTAATTGTTGCCTGTGGGGTTGTTCTGCAGAGAATGGACTGGCCCAACCCTTGTCCTCCCACATGCCAGCAGGGCAGGGATTATTTACATGCTTGGGGATGCTGGACCATGGAAAAGGAGGTTGGGTGCACAGAGGGTGGGACCCTTCACATTCATTCAAGAGCTCATGGGATCTTTTTGTGTCGAGGATGTTTAAAGGGCCTTGGGCAGGACCCCACACATCTTTCTGTCAGCCAGGCCAGCCCTAGAGGCCCAGGAGCTGGCTGTGCCTAGGAGCCAGAGGACGAGATGGGGAAGAAAAAGGGGTTGGGTTAACTTCTGCCAGGAACTGAAGAAAAAAGAATAATTTTTGACTTTTGGAAGAACAGGGAGGAAATTTAGGACAACTGCAAAGGTGTCATGGGGCTGTGCAGGGAGAAAATAAGGGTCAAAGCCCACCTTGAACTTAATCTGGCTATTGCCATAGAAGACAATAAAAAATGCTGATGTAGATACACCAGCAGCAACAGTAGGGCTAAGGAGAATCTCCCTCCTTTATGGGATGTGGCTGGGGGCTGGTCTCTTTTCCCAGATATCAAGGGATAGGACACGAGCAAATGGCCTCAGGCTGTGCCAGAGGAGGTTGAGGTTGGATATTCAGGAATATTCATTGAAAGGGTGGTCGTGCATTGGAACAGCTGCCCAGGGCAGGGTGGAGTCACCATGGCTGGAAGGATTTAAAAGAGGGGATGTGGCGCTCGGGGACACGGGTCAGTGATGGCCTTGGCAGAGCTGGGGGAAGTTGGACTGGATGGCCTTGGAGGCCTTTTCCAACCTAAATGGGTGTGTGGGAAAGCCGTGCTCAGAGCAGGGGTGACCCCTCCTGGCGCCCTGTTCCTCTCCTGATGGAGCCAGCAGGGAGCTTTGCAGCTGCTTTGTGGCCAAAGCGTGCACGGCGGGGTCGGGGTGTCCCTTTCCCAGCCCCTGCTGCCCCCTCCCTGCCCGGTCACGGACAGACCTCGGCGAGCACCAAACCCCAGAACTCATCTCCTCGGGGCCCCACCTACAGCCAGGAGCGAGTGACTGCCACACACGGGCCTGCCTGAGGGCTCCCCAAGTCTCCTCCCAAGACAATGAACAAAATCGAAGCAGTTGCTTGCTGGGAGACCTCGGCCGTGCTCTAAAGCTGTGCTGGAGTGACCCAGCCCCGGCCCCTGAGGCACTGCAGCACCTCAGAGCTGGGTACACGGCTCAGCAGATGGAAGGTTGGGCTGGTTTCCATCTTCTTGCCAGCCAGTTTGACTTAGTTTGGTTTTGGGGTTTTTTCTTCCCCCTCCTGTTGTTCCTCCTTCCAGGCACAAAGACACCCAGCCGTCAGTGTGATGCTGCTGCTTTCCTGCCCTTGCAGGGAACTGCTGACCGACGGCACGATGGACGGACAGGTGGATGTTCAAGCATCTCGGACTCACCATAAACTCAGGCAGCCTTGCCCTCCAGTGCTGGACGGTGGCTCAGCCACAAAGAACCCATCCAGGCTGGATGGGCCTTGGAGAAACCGGGTCTGCTGGAAGGTGTCCCTAGGAGATCATCTTTAAGGTCCTTTCCAGCCCCAACCGTTCTGGGACTCTGGGGTTCTCCCCATGTGGTCACTGATCCCTCCTGACGCCGCTCTGGTGCCAGCCAGAGCAACACTGAGCTTAAGGAGCAGTTTTTTAGCCCTGCTGGCTGTGCAGACTGGCAAAGCAGCCAGAGTTTTCCAGTCTGTTACGAGCTGGACCAGCGCAAAGTCCAGAGATTAAAGGCCAGGATTTGGCCCTCGCTCTCCTGCATCAAAGAAGTTTCCAAGCCTTCAGGGGAAAATCCCAGAGCCCCTGTGAACGCAGATGTTTCCCTCAGCCCGGTGGGATATACCTTGTGCAAGGGAAAGCAAATCCTGTGGGCACAGCTGAGGCTTGGAAAGGGAAAAAAGACTTGTCTGAAACAGAAGAAACAAGCATGTGTGTATGGCAGAGAGAAGAGAGGGGAAGCAGATTAGATTTCTTTCTTTTATTATACAGGATTGTATGTACAAGGTCACCTCTCTCCCAAACATCAGCATCACAGTCAGTTCATCACAGCCACACCTGCAGCTCATCTCTCCAGGCCTGGAGAACAGCTCGGGACAGCACGGTGCAGACATCGCACAGGAACCACGGGGGAAGGACGGGTCTCCCTTCAAGCCCTCCTCAAGCAGCCCAAACTAAGAAATGCAAAGAAAACTTTGTGCTCCGAGAGCCACGCGCGCTCCAGGATGGTGCCAGGGGGAGGGAAGTGTCACCACGGAGCTGTTTTCCCTTCGCCCTTCCAAGAGATGCCGTGCATGAGGTCGGAGCACTGGGGACCACCCGGGGCCAGGCGTGGTGTGGGAGGGGTTGGCCAAGGGAGGGTGTGGACACTGCTCTGGGTTCCAAGCACGGACGTGTGTGTGTGCTCTGCAGGGGAAGGGGGCGGGCAGGACACAGCAGGTGTGAATAAAGTGCTGCGGGAGTTTCAGTCCCGCCTGCCCCAGGAAAACGGGACAAGCCCAGGAAGGAGAAACGAGAACGGCTGAGGCCTCTCGGGTGTGGGGGTCCCACGACGAGCCCTCTGCTCACAGCACGGGGCAGGGGCAAAAGCAGCAGGGATCTGGGGAGCAGGGGGGGTGCTGGCACACCCACATGCATCGTGCTCAGGGTGGCCCCTGTCCCCTCGGGCACGCCGTCACCCCGGGGATGGAGCTCGGGCAGGCGCAGGAGCTGTCGCACCCCTCTCCCGACGTGTCCTGGCTGGGGCAGGAGGAGGTGTGGGCAGCCAGGGAAGGGGCTGATGTCTCTGGCTCCAGGCTGCAGGAGCGGGTGCTCCCCATCCCTTCCAGGGAGAAGCTGGTCCAAGGGTCGGGTCTCATCCCCAGCTGCTGGCACCCCTCACTCTGCAGAGGCTTGCTCAGCCCTTACATGGTAGAGAACGAGGACACCAAACCACCGGGGGTGACGGTGCTTGGTTTCTCCTGCTTGGGATCATCTGCTTTCCTGCAGCTTCCTCTCCCCTCCCCTCTTCAAGCAGCTTCCCAGAGCACAGCAGCTGCTCCAGCACCGACTCCTTTCCACCTGGAAGTGACCTTGGACACACAGCAGCTCATGGGGCACAAGAGACGTGACAGGAGGTGGCCGTGCTGGAGGACAGCTCACGCCACACCTCTGACTCAACAGGATCTTCAGCACAGGAACACAGATTGTCCAAACTGGGACAGTGCTTTCCCCTCAGTCAGGAAATGCTCTGGCTCTCACCTCGCACAGGAAAAATGTCTTTATTGGGTTGGGCTGAGCTCTCTCTGCTCTCCTGCAAGCAGCTCTAGAACACCTCTGGGCTCCCTCGGGGACACAGCTGCTCTCCTGCTCTCTGTGGTGGCTCTGGGTTGTGCAGGTCTGGCTCCTGCCTCTGCTGGCTGCAGAGCTCCGAATCCATTGCAGGGGTGGTGGGGATCCGCTGGGAGGGTGAGTTTTCTTTGCCTTTGCTTTACAGATGGATGGAGGATGTTGGGCCATGTTTCTCCTTTGAATGCCAGGTAGAGATGACAGCAGCACTTCCACTCAGCTTGTCTTGCTCAACGTGCCAGGACAGGGTTTAGCCTCGTGCTTTCCTCACACTGTTGCTCACAGCTGCTCTGGGTGGGCTGCAAGGAGAAAAGGGGAGCTGCAGCACTGTCCTTGAACCCCAGAGATCTGTCATTTAGGAAGGAGGGTGAGGGACCGGCCAGCGACCCAGCTGAGCAGCCGAGCTCCAGGCTGGGCAGGCACAGAGGACCAGGGGAACAGAGCCCCTCCTGAGGCTGCAACCCCCCAGCCCAGCGCGCACAGAACGAGAGCTCTGGCTCAGAGCCAGCAGCAGGGCAGCTGTACCTGGTTACTGTAGTCTGGCATCCTCCACGTCTGTGTAATGGCTGTTCTCCTGCAGGGAGAAGGGAACCACAAGCAGTAAATCCCCCCGAGTCCATCCTGCCCTGCCTGGGACACCTTGCACGTGGTCAGCAGCTGCTCCCCCGGTGTGGGAGAGCAGTGCCAGGGTGCTCAGTGTGATGGAGGAGCTACAAAACACACCTGGAATGGACACCAGGGGCCAGGGCTGTGCTTGCTGGCACATCAGAGGTCCAGGCAAAACCACAGAATTCCTGTGGCTGCTTATTCTTGAAACAGCTCTGCCAAACAGACCTGGGGGGTGTGATTCCCTCCTGGGCTTGGAAGTAATGGAATCACAGAATCACTTAGATTGGAACAGACTTCCAAGATCATCAAGTCCAACAATTAAACCAGCACCTCCATGTTCACTCCCCTGGGCAGCTGTTCCAATGAACACCCATTCAGTGAAGAAATTTCCCTGATCTCCAATCTAAACCTCCCCTGGCACAATTTGAGGCCATTTCCTCTCATCCTGTTCCCTGTTCCCTGGAACTGCCCCGTGATGCCAACGTGCATCAGTCCACGAAGGCAAATCAGTGTCCTGATCCTGCTGCTGAGCACAGGAACTGGTCCCAGCCTGCAAACTCATTTTCGAGAATGGTAACACCCATTCATCACTCCAAAGACCACAATAATGGTGCTGAACTGCTCCCCACACAGGGGGTTTGGAAAGCAGGGCGTGTTGTTGGATGGACTTGATGGTCTTGGAAGTCTTTTCCAGCCTTTGTGGTTCCCTGGGGAATTTCCTCCTGGGGCTGTTGTGCAGTGCAGCACGGCTGGGAGCATGGAGTGCTCAGCAGCGCTGTGCAACCTGCACAGGGGGAGTATTTCAGGGATGGAAATGGATCCAGTTGTCTGCAGGGGAGTCCAAAAGGAAAGGCAAGGGAACAGGCTGTGCCTGACAGGCAGGGGAGGTGGCCTTGCTGTGGGCAAGGAAGAGCCCAGCTGCAGAGGGACGTGCCTTGGAACAGGCCCTGAGCCAGCTGAGAGCCTGTGGGGGAGGATCAGGGACAGCCCAAGGGGGCCGAGCCCGTGGCAGGCATCTCCTCACACCACGGGCACAGAGGCTCCTCTGCAGGGCTGCAGGAGGCCCCTGGGGGCACCTCCACCACCCTGGCATTGGGGGGCAAGGAGCAGGGCTGGAGCAGGAAATAGGAGATTTTGGAGAGCATCAAGAGCAAGTTCCTGACCCAGCTGACCAGGGGAGACATTGTTCTGGCTCCTGATGGCCAAGGAACAGCTGGTCAGGGGTGTGAAGGTGGAGAGAAGGCTTGGCTGCAGAGCCCAAGGGACTGTGAACCTGAGCACCCCGAGGGAAGTGACCAACGCCGAGAGCAGCATCAAATCCCTGAACTTAGGAGAGCAGATTTTGGGTTGTTCAGGGATCTGCTCTGGAGGCCAGGGAGGCCATGACATTTGGACTCCTATTGTGTGAGACTTTCAGTGAGCACCCAGCACCAACCCCAAAAACTCTCTGGATGCAGACTGGGCACATAAATGACCAAACCTGCCTGAAAACTGAAGAAAATCTGATCGCAAACCAACCACTGTGTGCTGTAAATACCTGAACACGTCAGGGTACCTTTAGCTCTCCCTCCAAAGCAGCTGTCTGTGTGCAGGGATCTCCCCTTGAGCAGGGCCAGCCCTGAAGACACCCCTCACCTGACACCAGGCATTGCTGGGCTGGCAGGTGACGTTTTTTGCACACGTGTGACATTCATGGCACGTACACAATAATCTGTGTCCCACACTAAGTGCAGTAAATAGCGCTGAGCACCAATCCAACTGCACTGACGAACTATTTCCCACACCCACGTTTATGGCTCAGAACTCTATTATAAACTCCCTCAGCTCTGTCTGAGTGACCTCTGACTCTTCTCCCGCTGCTCCCCTGCCCCTCAGAGCCACAGGGATTTTGGGGACCCCACCTGGGTGCCGTGTCCCTGGACAGCAGGTGGTGACAGCCACGCTGGTGTGTGTGAGCCAGAGGGGGTGGGCCAAGGGAGGCCCCTCAGGAGCTGGGGACACCTGGGAAGGGCTCGGTGCTGGGAGGTCAGGAGCAGCACAAAGGCTGGCTCTGGTGAGCGGCCCCGCAGGGCTCGAGGAGTTCCCTGCACACATTGACCTGACCACCCGGAGCACCTGGGAGCCTGTCTGAAGCTGGCAGTGAAAGATTTCTGGTCTTGATGCCACGTGAGGACCAGGGAGTTTCAGAAAAGAGAGATGTAAGTGAGCTGAAGTAGTCAGCTTGTTCTTCTCCTCTTAATGAGGACCAGCTCTTCCCAAACCATTGCCAGCAGATGTCTCTCCACTGTTTTCTTACCTCAGCAACAGCAGAGAAGGGCACATTTTTTGTTGACAGGCCACGTGCTGCTTTATCATCATTAACATTAGCAAGTTTCCCCCTAATTTCTACCATCTGTTTCCCTTGATGTAATTCAAACCTGGCCTTCCTTTTCCTGACACGGAGCTTGTGCCTTTCTTCTTCCCAGTGCTGGGAGTGACATCTGCAGCAGCTCCCCCAGATTTGGCAGGACTGAAGGACTCCAGGCATGAGGCCCCAGACCCGGAGCAGCTGAAGGACCCTGTTCAGAGCCCTCACCCACCGAGGCTCAAGGACAGAGCAGGAGGGCACAAACCAGCTGGGAGGGTTTGAAGCTGAAGGAGGTTTTAGGCCACGGGAAATGCTGTGGGTGTGCAGCACGGCCCAGGGATGGGGGGTGAGGAAGAGGAGAAGGGTGCTGAGATTGAGCCTCACTTCTGCTGCCACCAGCACTGGGGGTGAGGAAGAGGAGAAGGGTGCTGAGATTGATCCTCACTTCTGCTGCCACCAGTGCTGGGGTGGGGAGGGGCTGAGCTGTTCCAGGGGCCGCTCAGGGCAGGTCACGTCCTTCTGCCCTGCTGCCCTCAGCCTGGGTCTGGAGCTGATCCCGTTCTCAGCAAAGGCTTGCTCTGGGATAACTGGCAGGGCTGGCAGTGGTTACACAGGGCCTGGTACGCCCTGGGCTGCACCCAAACACGGGGCTCCCATCCAAAGCACAGATCTGTCACTGGCTCACCAGGAGCACCCCTCTCTGGGGCAGGACTAGGAGCAGTGGGGCTGATGTGTGCCTGGCACCAGCTGTGCTGGCACTGCCCTCGCTGGGGGTGCCCTGGCTTGGTCAGACCTTGGTTTGTGCCATGGGACAAGGGCCTCTGGAGAGGGACTTTGGACAAGTGCCTGGAGAGACAGGACAAGGCTTCCCACTGGCAGAGGGCAGGGTTGGATGGGATATTGGGAAGGAGATGTTCCCTGTGAGGGTGGGCAGGCCCTGGCACAGGGTGCCCAGAGCAGCTGTGGCTGCCCCTGGATCCCTGGCAGTGCCCAAGGCCAGGCTGGACGGGGCTTGGCGCTACCTGGGATAGTGGGAGGTGTCCCTGCCCATGGCAGGGGGTGGAATCAGAAGTTCTCTAAGGTTCCTTCCAATCCAAACCCTCCTGTGACTCTGTGATGTCTGGTCAGGTGCAAGAGCACTGCAAATGCAGCTCACCTAACACAGCCTGTCTTTGCCATGGGGTTAAATCAATCAGAGGATCACTTGGGTGCAGAGCAGCATGGTTTAAACCTCTCCTAGCAGTGAAATCAAGGATAAATGTCTGAATTTCAAGAGCCAACCATGTTTCCTCAGCACCTCCACATGTTTGCACGGGCAGTGCTTTTGCAGGCAGCAGAGAGGTTTGGAAGAATAAGCTGTGAACATCAGATTTAAACACAGCAATTTCTTCAGAGGAACGAAAAACTACTCTTCCTGGGGATTTAGGAAGTTCCAGTAAAACTATGGCCCACTACCACACTCCTTTGCTGCAGGGATGTATCACCCAAGCTGTCTTACCAGTTCATCCTCACACTCCTCCCGGGCGAGTCCCTCCTCCTCGCCCTCGTCCCCGTTGAGCGGCTCCTCCGTGTTGGCCTCGGCCTCGGACGCCGTGTCCTCCTGGGACACCTCGCTCTTGCTGCTCTCCGCCTTCTTCCGGGCCTCTGCGGGCAGCAGCTGGGTCAGGGCTGGGGGCCACAGCCTGAAGGCCGGGGTCAGACAGCCCCGCACCCAGTGCGTGGGGAAATAACAGTGATGGAAAGGATTCCCGCGGAGGGGGGGCTCTGCTGGTCTTGAGGAAGCGGCCTGGGAGACCATGGAGGGGGCAGAGAAGGTTCTACATCCCCCAGCAGGGCTGTGGGAGCCAGGCAGGGCAGGGCAGGGCAGGGGTAGGGATAGGGATAGGGATAGGGATAGGATAGGATAGGATAGGATAGGATAGGATAGGATAAAACAGAGAAGAATAGACTGGACTAGAACTCGGATAGGACAGGACAGGACAGGACAGGATAGGCTAGGATAGGATAGGATAGGATAGGATAAAACAGAGAAGAATAGACTGGACTAGAACTCGGATAGGACAGGACAGGACAGGACAGGACAGGACAGGATAGGATAGGATAGGATAGGATAGGAT
>WEIT01035971.1:28394-80356 GCA_013389985.1 Dryoscopus gambensis | reverse complement strand
AGGATAGGATAGGATAGGATAGGATAGGACAGGACAGAGGAGAATAGACTAGACTAGAACTTGGATAGGATTGGATAAAATAGGGATAGGATATGAAAGGAATGGGACAGGCATAGAATAGAATAGAATAGAATAGGATAGAATAGAATAGAATAGAGGACAGGACAGGACAGGACAGGATGGATAGGAGAGGATAGGATAGGATAGGATAGGATATGACAGAGTAAAATAGAATGGTAGAACAAAAAAGCAAACTAAAAAATTACAAACTATAGGACAAAAGAAAAAGAAAAATCTCATCATTTTAAACCCCAAGCTCATAATTTCAGGAATTCTGGTGTGTAATTTTGGCCTGTGATTCTACCCTGGAACCTTGGGGTTGACACTCCCCTGTCAGAGCCTGGAGGGAGTTGTGATGCCCAAGGCCAGCCCCGAGGCATCCCCGCACCCCACTGACCTGCAGACAGCTTCTGTTCCTCAGCAATCTGCTCCAGCCGGCCCAGGAGAGCATCAATGTTGGATTTGATCTGTGTCAGCTCCGTTTTGATTGTCTGCAGCTCGCTGCTCTTCACTTGGAGGGAGGAAGGAAGGAAAGGAAGGCACTCAGTGCCCTGCAGAGCAACCCCACCCCACGCCTGGCCCAGGGCACTTCCTGAGCAGGCAGAAAAACCACGGAGGAACCCCAGGCTGGAAACTCGCCGGGAAACCGGCCGGGAAGCTGGGGGGCTGCTCCCAAAAAAGCCTGTGGGTGCTGTGTCCGGGCAGGCTGTGGAGGCTGGGCCCAGGCTTTGGCACGCTCAGGCTGTGCCTGCAGCTGGGCTGCTGTTTCCGGGTGTCTGGGGCTTTCTGAGGGGTTTTTTGGGAGGTGCCAGCGCTGCCCCACACGCGTCCCCAGCCCAGGCACACACTCACACTTGAGCTTGGCCGAGCTGTTGGCGATGGCGGCCGACCTGGCGAAGAGCTTGACCGGGAGCGTGGCCTTGACGCGCCGCACCAGGGGGATGGTGACCCGCGGCCGCTTCACCGGCACCACCCGCGGCACCGGGGACACCCGGCCCCGGTACTCGAAGATCCTGAGGGGAACGGAGAGGAGGCCATGGCAGCCCTGCCGTGGGGCGCCCCAGCCCGGGCCCCGCAGCGCCCCCGGTGACGGGCGCCATCGGATCCCACCCCACAGGCCGGGCTGGACCCCCTGCACCCAAATCCCTCCCTCCCCGGCCCCACAGAGCCCTTCTGGCTGATGCCTCACCTGTCGTAGAAGTCGTCTCTGTAATAGTCATAATCGAAGTCGTAGCCACTGCAGAGACAGTTGGGGAGTCACGGGTTAATTAGTGCCAGTCACTCATTATTATTGCTCCCTCACGGCCTGCTGAGCACCCCCAGGGCCACCAAGGGTAAATAAACTGATCCCCCTTCATAAGGGACTCTCATCCAGCAGGACATGGATGCAGGGAGGTGGGCTGAGCCCGGGAGGAAGATCTGGGGGGCTGAAGGCACTGGAGAGGTTGCTGTTGGCAGAGGGGTGTTAACCTGGTTATCTCAAGCAGGAGCAAGAAGATGTGTGTGGAAAAAAGTCGGGACAAAGGGGATAGTTATGGGGATATTCATTAATTTAAACCTCTCTCCCCCCAGCCAGACAATGCCCACGTCCTGTTCTCTTAGGCTTGAGCTGCATTTTAACCCACAGCAGGAGCACTCCCCACTCCCTGGAGATGCAGTAACACTCTCCCCCTTGCTGCAGCTGGTTTGTCACAGGGCAGCACAAACCAGGGGGTCTGACCCCACACACTGCCCCGGCTGAACACAGCCCCCCTCCCTGGTGTGCTGAGGCTCAGCTCACACTGGCCAAGTCAGAAGTGATGCTGGTGGTGTCTCCTCTCTGCTCTGAACAAACAGAATTTGTGCAGCCCCAGAAAGCAAAGTCTGTCCTGCCTCCTGGAACTGATGTGGCTGAAAAGAATGGGGAGAAGGAGACATTAATGGGGAGAGGGAAGGGCTCAGACGGGAGGAACTGGGGAGAGAGAAGGATGACCACCCAGGTGTGTAGCTGAGAACTTGGTGTCCTGAGTCTTTGACAGAAGTGACAAGAACAATGTGAGGCCGACTGGGGTGGCTGCTGGGAAGTGTGGTTCTGACCAGGAACCCCAGGCTGGACCCAGAAGGTCTGTCCTGCCTATGCTGGCATTGAGCTCCCAGGCAGTGCTTAGTTTCAGTAACCGGCTGCCTTCCTAAATGTGACTTTTGCAGGCTCCTTGGGTTCCCCAAATACCTGTGGCAGCATGTGGAGCCCCAGCCGGTGCCTTGGCGGGGCCTGAGCACCCGTGGGTGGCTGGAGACACCAGAGCTGCTTTGGGGCCAAGGAGCTGGTGCCAGGGTTAGGGACAAGGCTCCTGCACCTCCTGCCCCAGGCGTGCCCTGCCATGGGGACCTCAGTGAGGAGCTATTCCATACAGCTGGGCCCTACCCCGAGCAGCTGCTGCCGGTGGCATTCCCAGCTGGCTGAGGATGGGATGGGGAGTGCAGGGTCTCGCTGCTGGTGGGGAGATGTGGCTGGGGTGCTGTTATCACCACAGCCCTTCCAGATGCCACTGCAGGGTGGAAAACAGCCATTTTTGACAGATGAATTCCAGGTTCTTTTCAGGTGCCCTCCCCTTCTGACCTGAGCTGTAGCCAACATTCCTGCTGGGCTTGGAGGAGACAGGAATATCCCACAGCCTCTGTCCCAACCACTGCATGAGCTGTGTTTACTTATTCCCTCTGCTGGGTGGAAAGGGAAGGCAGTTCCTCACAGGGCAGCTGCTGCTGCAACGAGCCCAGCTGTGTGTGGGGCTGAGGGGATGCACAGCAGGGAACGAGGCACTCTCACAGAGCTTTCCCTCACGGGTAACTTGATTTCACCTGGGGTGAAACCTGGAGATACAAAAACTCTCCAAGGAAACAGCTCCCCTCAGCCTGCCAATTTATTTTCATCACTGAGGATGTTTGACTCCAGGTCTGTTTGAACCCAGTAAATACAAAATACCATCAAAACAGGAAGCCATTTGAAAGGAAAATTGAAGTAGGATGCTTCTACGCTGTCAGACTCTCCCTCTTCAAATTTTCCCCTCTCCTTAGATGCAACTCAAATGAAATTGCTGCAATTTTGTAATATTTTCAATCCTGACAGGCTCAGGTGAAGCGCTCCTGGCTCTCCCCAGCAGTGTCCTGGAGCCAATGCTCTCCCCAGTCCCAGGCAAGAGGAGACAGCAGCATCTCCCTGCGGCTCCAAGTGGATGAGGCAGTGCCTTTACCCCACCCTCCACGGGGTGTTGCTCTTGCTGGAAGCTCCCTGTGGCTTGGAGACCACGAGGCAGCTTTGGAGCATTTGTTCATGAACAACACCAAGCTTGGGGGTGTTTGGCAAAACTTTGAGACACCCAAATGCCTTTTTCCTGGCCCCATTTCACACTCTCGGTCTGAGCCAGCTTTTCCTCCAAGCCTTTGCTCCCCGGCAGAGCTGTGGGATCAGCACACGGGCAGCTCTGGGGGCACAGAGGGATGGAGAGGAGCTGCAGCCTCAGCCCCAGCCCACAGCACTGCCCTGGGCAGAGCCTGGCACCTGGGAACAAGGAATGGAGCCCTCAATGGCCTGGGCACCTCCATCTCCAGCACTGACCCTGCCCTGAGGCATTTGGGCACCTCTGCCCTGCTCCTGGGCTTGGCTCCAGCACCAATAGGAGGAAGCTCAGCCTCAGATACCTGCAGATCCAACCTGGAGAAGAGCTGCAGAAGGACGGAGATGCCCAAAAGCCTCTAAGCCTCTTCCCAGAGCAGTCCATCTGCTGGGTGAAGGGGCCAGTGAACCCTGGCAATGTTATTACATTGTGTTATTCCCTAATTCCGTGGGGAATGTGGGAGCAAAGCTGGGCAGCCCAGTGTTCTCCTGGTGGGAATCACTCCTGGCAGTTCTGCAGGGCATTCCCAGAGGCAGTGGGGGGTCACACCATGCCTGGACTGCAGGGCAGGGGCCCCAGAGCATCTGTGGGTGCAAAGCCTGAGGGTGGGGGGTTCTCCTGCCCCGGCCCTGAATCCTTGTGGGATTGGAGACACTTCCGTCCTTTCAAAAGGAATTAGGGGCGTAATTACCCCAGGGAACTGGTCCTGACTTCCCAAAACACAAGCCCCAGCCTCTGCAGTGCTGCTTCGACTCCTGCTGACTGTGGGGCAGCCCTCAGGGAAGGCAGGGGCTGGCCTGAGGGGTTTGGGGCAGTCTGTGGCGGTGCGACCCTGCTGTGACACCCCAGTCACTCGTGGCTTGGCAGGTGATGCCAGGGAGGCAGGGGCCAGATGGTTTTAGCAGCATCCCTGGAATCAGGCTTCGAGCACAGGGCAGGTCTTCCTGCATGAATCCAGGAAAAAAGCTGATAAAAGGGAGTGCCCTAGTGTGGGTGATTTATCCTGAAAATTTCACTGCACGTAAGATAAACCATCCTGAGACTGCGGGATCGCTTCTCAGCGACCTGGCAGGTCTGTCTGTGTGTGCAGGAATCATTTGTGCCGTTTCTCAATCAGCTGGTGACACTGCACCCTTTCAAAATAAAGCAGGGACAAGCAGAGGGAAGGGCTGGAAAGCAGGAAGGCCTCAAGGAACACCTCCTGCTGCATTCACTGCCTCTGCTTTGTTTGCCTTCAGCAATCAAACAACATTTATACTGCCTCAGGTTCAAAATGCAGCTGTTGGTAACTGAAGGGGGATTGTTTGCACGTGCTGCCTCTCCTTCACATTTGTGGGGCCACTTCTGAGCCCGTACCTGAACAGCAAATGTGCATTTGGGCACCTGTGCCTTAATTACTGCCTGATACTGCTAATCACGAGTGCCACGCTGAGCTCAGCTCCCACCCTGCTGTCCTGGCATTACTGCAGCAGGCAAAGGGACACCTGCTGGAAAGGTGCTTGGAAAATGTGGCATTGATCAAAGAGGGATCTTGTGGAGCTCTGGGAGGCTCCTTCCTCCTGCAAACAGCCAAGGCAGCAGGAGACAAAGGAATGTGGGATGAAGCTGGGCATTCCCGAAGTGCTGGGGCTGCTGTAGGCTGGGACATCACTGCTCACCTCCCCCTCTGCCCCGGGGCTGCTCTCAGCCCTGTCCATATGGATTTGGCACTGGGATGTCACTGCTCCAGCACCAGGGCCTGGGAGGGGTGTTAGGGGATGGGCTGACACCAGCTTTGAGTGCAACAGGAGATGGATGCCAGTGTTCACTGGCTGTGACAGTCAGCTGTGCTTTGTCCCTGCCTCCATTTCAGAGACCCCTCCTGGGGCCGCTGAGCTGCAGACACCCAGCAGCTCTTGCTCAGGCTGTCCTCTCTGTCCTTTTGGCCACGGAGCAGCTTCAGCCCCAGCACTGCAGGGCACGGCAGAGATTTGTCCCTCCAAAAGCCCAGAGGGGCCCTGGCAGAGCCACCTTCCCTTCCCAGCCAGCTGACAGCAAGGTGGGATCGCTGGCACCGACCTGAACGTGGCCCCAAATGCCCCAGGAAATCCTGCCCAGACATTTGCTGTGCAGGAGGGGGAAAAAGGTGTTGCCAGAAGGCAGCTTTGGAGAGGCAGTGAGTGACTGCCTGGGGACACGGTCACAGCCCCTCACTCCCCAGGCAGCCCCACGGGCAGGACAGCCACGTCTGCGGCGGTGGCAGGGGTGCCAGGCAGGAGCACCCAGGGACCTCCCCTGTGCAAAGGGATGCTCTGGGAAGTGCCCCAGGGAAGGAGGAAGGCCCAGAGATCCAGGAGTGGAGGAGGGCAGTGAGGCTTTGTGAGAACTGAAGGTGCCTTGTGTGGAGACACCTGAGAAAACTGACGGTGCCACGAGCCTGGGTGGAGGCGGATGGGCGGCTCCATCCCCAAGGATTTCTGCTGAACACCTGGACATCCCCCGGGCTGCTGGACAGCTAAAAATGTCACAACTGTTGCTCCCTCTGTGCACAAGGCAGAGCTTCCCTTCCCTTGCCTCGCCTTGCCTTCCCCTCGACCCTCCCAGGCAGACCTGGAGTGAGGCAAAGCAAAACCCAGCCCTTGGAAAAATCCTCTGCTGTGTGTAACACAGCACTCCTATAAATTACAGGGCTGTGATTTTTGAAGTCTAACATTTAGAAAAATTGATGGTGGTTCGGGAAGCTGTAAGCACAGCTCGCTGCAAACCTGGATTCCTTGTTTTCCGGGAGACATTGTAAGTTCTGCCAGCCCAGATGGCAAAGTTCTAATCTGACAGCCAGTCTGGGATGAAATATTGCTGGAGCTTGGAGCAATGCAGTTCTCTGGCCCATATTTTAGCATATCCATATTTGTGGGAGGGAGCAAACATCTCTCCCACACTCTGGAAGTCTGAAACATTGGTCATTCCAGAGGAAGGGATTAGTGCTCCAGGCACGCGTGAGCAGTAAATGAAGAGCTCGTTAGTGCAAGATGTATGGCAGGAGCTGATGTGTGCTATGGCCCTGGCCCCACGTGAGCAGCCCACGTGCAGCTGAACAGCAGCAGTTGTGTCATCTCTCCTCCCATCTCCTTCCCCTCAGGTGCCATCCCCTGTGAATCCAGAGGGCCACGACCTCTGTGGGGCCTGAGCGTCCCAGGGTGGGAGGAGAAATGTGCCCGAAAGCTGCACAGGGGGAGCTCGGCTGAGAGGCTCCTGGAGGGAACGCAGAGATGCCCTGTGGGTGGTGGGAGGCTGCTGGGGCTCTGGGGGGGTCTGGCTGTGCCAGAACTGCATTTTCTAACCAGGATTTGCCACTCCCCAGCACACCGGTGCAGGACCACACGGCTGAGTCTGAATCACAGGGTTCTCTTCACCCCTTGCACTTTTTTTTCTTCTTTTTGTGGAAAAATCTCCAGTTCTCTCATGATTTCCCCTTTTGCTACACCCACCTATAACCCCAATACTGATTTTAGTCTTTTCCTCCCAACCTCACACCTTCCATCTCCTGACTCAGTGCCTCAGTCTCCTCACCACGAGACTAGCATCAAAATTGTGACAATTTATAAATAAAACACATTTGGGGACCTTGTTATTTGGTTTCGGGTTCCTGAACCTGCAGGGCACTCCTGAAATACCTTTTCAAGTTCTCCCTTCTGCAACCAGAAGCAAGAACTTAATGAGTTTCTCTCACATTCCCCTGACTGCAGAGTCTGGAGCTGAAATGAAAATCTCCACCTCTTGTGGAAATCATGATAAATTCTCCCGAGCTGAGGGCTCACTGACACCTGTAACTCGCTCCATGTGCCACTCACCTCTCCACGTCCCACCTGTCCCTCCTGCTCCCTTGATCCCTTGGCCGCTGCTCCTCAGAACAGGCTCCCTTGGGACCTCCCCCGGCCACTTCCTTGGTTCACCTCCATTTGTCACCCCAAGGGCTTCCCACTTTCTTCCCTTCTTCTCTCCCTTTGACAATCAGTCTTCTCTCTCCCTAGTTATCCCTGTTCCCTGTTTTTCCCCCACACCCAGCCCCTCTGTGCCCACTCCTGCTGCCTGGCTGGAGAGGGGTGCTCCTCTTGTTCCCCCTCCTCCGGTGTGGGTAAAGCACAGGGTACTGCCCACCCTTCTCCAACCCTCTCCAGGTCCAGCACCTGCACAGGTGGGACCACGCCCAGGAAATCTCCCACAGCACCACAGGCACTGGCCAACCTTGGGGCTGCCACTGCCCGAGGGGCACTGCCAAGGAAAGGAGCCTTGGGAGGAGCTCTGGAGGCGCAGTGTCCAGGCTGCTGGGGGCAGGGAGCTCAGGGCAGAGCTCAGGGGGGTGCTGGAGGGCAAACACCAGCCCAGAGACCTCGCTCGCTGTGGGAACACCTACCTGTACAAGGCAGAGGCTGCTCTCTTCAGCCCTTTGGGTCTGTTGGGTTTGGGCTCCCCGGCCATGTTGATGTCTGCAAGGAAGGGACACGCAGCTGTGACACGGCACGTCCCTCGTCACCCTCACCTCTACCTGGGCCCTGCCAGAGAGGAATGAGCTCCCCCACACCCCCACACATCCCACCTGCTTCTGGCATGTTTGGGGCCTGGTGGGGCTCCACAGGAAGGCAAACACATCCTTGCACTTGGCAAACCTCTTCCTTTTCCTTTCCAGAGCCACTCACCGGGCAGTCAGCACCCTGCACGTGCTCCAATCCACACACACAAACTCAGGTCAGCTTCCTTGGGAGAACTCAGCGTGATAAGGCAAAATCCAAACCTGCTGCCTGCTGCCAATCTACCCCCTGGTCCTTTGGGAATAACAAGGGATGCTCGGCATGAGCCAGCCGGGCGCTGCTGTGGATTTGGGTGTGTTAAACTCTGCATGGGGTGCCCGTGCCTGCAGCTGCTCTTGGAGGAGCATTTTCTGCCAGGGGAGGCGAGAACAAGCTCCTCTAATCAGGAAATTTCGCTCCTTGGCCTTGGTGCCTGTCTTGGGGTGACTTTATGCTGTTGTATCCCCTATCACTGCTCTATGCCCAGATATGATCCTGAGCCTTTCTGTGCCTTTAAAACTGGGTGCAAGAGAGAGAGGGAAAAAAAACCTGAGTGAAGTTTTCAAAGCAGTTTGTGCCTCAAGGACACAGAGAGAGATTTGCTGCTGCTGCTGCTGCTGAGGAGCGAAGGAAGCACCCTTCCTGCTTCTCTCGGCTTCTTCCTGGGACTTTGGCTTTTCCCTTCTTCTCTTCTGGACTGTTTCAATATCAGAACACCAGAACTCACTGGGACAATTTCCACCTTAGGCCCAGAGGGGGTCCAGGCCGACCCAGCTCCAAGGAGGAGAGAAGGACACCCACAGAAGGACTTTAAAATTTTCCCAGGTTTCTCTCCACAGCCAGAGGTTTTAATTTAGCATTATTATTTTTTTCCTGTGTGTTTGTTAAATAGTTTTTTTTTCCTTTCCTTCACTTTCCTCTGAGGAAAATGTTTTTTTCTTCCCGAACCTGGTGGGGGAGGGGTGGCTGTAACCTGCCTCCTAAGAGAGGATGTTCAAATTCAGACATTCCTCTGAAATTTGTCCCAAACCGGCACAGTGCCAAACGTGCTTTTGATGTGAGAATAAAGTGACACAGCCAATTTCATGGAGCTGCCGAGAACCCGGCAATCCAACACTGGGTGTGGAGCCAGAGCTCAGAGAGGTGAGCGACTGTGCTCTGCTTCTGAGCCCAGGAAATAGCAAATGCCCTGCTGGCTTCTCCAATCAGCCCTAAACCCTGCTGGTTCTTCAGGTCCAGTGTGTCTAAAGAGGTGTCAGACCTCTGGGCATGTCAGATCTGAGCTGAGCAACACAGGACTTCCTCATGTGGACCAGCACTGCCAAGCCCACCATGAAACCATGGCCGTCAGACACGGCAGGAATTAAGAGAAAGGAGTATTCATGTAAAAAATCCCCTCGTATTTCAAAAATCAAAGTAGTGGAAGGTGAGGGAGTGAAAGACCAGCTGCTGAGTCCATGGGGTTGGCAAGAATCCTCTCCATGAGCTGGTGTGAGGCAGGTGATCTCCAGGAGCTTGGAGGAACCACACCTGTGTTTCTGGAGGAGGCTGGGTGGCTTCAGCAGACTCTTCAGCACAGGTGGGTCACACCTGCTGAACGTGTTGGTTCTCAGGGGTCTGTCTTGACCTGCCCTGAGGGAACTGGTCCCCCAAAGAGAAGCAGGGGCTGAGAGTGTCCCACCCATGGGTACATCCTGCAGCTCCCTGAGACCGGTGCCCCACAGGAGCATTGGGATGGACCAGAGATGTGGTGGGAGAAAAAGATCCCAGAATGGTTTGGGTTGGAAGAGACTGTCCCTGAAAGCCCATCCAGTCCCACCTCTCTGCCACGGGACACCTTCCACTGTTCCAGGTTGTTCCAAGCCCCATCCAGCCTGGCCTTGGGCACTTCCAGGGATCCAGGGGCAGCCACAGCTTCTCTGGGCACCCTGTGCCAGGGCATGCCCACCCTCACAGGGAGGAATTTCTTCAGTGATGCCTTGCTTGCTGCTACCTGCACCTTACGGGGCATCCAACCAGCTTTTAGCACATCAGGCCATTTAAAACTTCTATTTTTTCATGCTTCATTAAGGGACTTTACGGAGAAATGTGCACAGGTGGGTCCACATGCCATCAAAATAAAGAGCCTACGAAGTGATCCAAAGGAACCTCCTGACTTAGTTATTAACCAGGAAAATCATCTTCAGGAGCACAGGAAGGCTGCAGCACTGCTGGGATGGGCAGTTCCTTGGGCCATTTGTCAGGAGACCTCACTCCTGCTGAAGCTGGGGTCAGCCTCTCCCTGGGCTGGCACAACCAGCCTGGTGCTGGGGCTGTGGGGGCTCAGCCATCGCACCCAGCGCTCCCCTGGAGCCACCCTCCCATCGGAGCCTGTGCTTCCCTTGCTGCCTTCTCCCCTCCATCCCGCCGTGCCCAGCTGCAGGGGTGAGGAGCCCGAATGGTGAGAGGCTGCACATAGGGCAGGCCCAGGGCCGGCTGCTGCCAGCGGGAACATTTCACACACGGGCGCCTTTCTGAGCCCGCAGAGCCACCAGGGCTGCTGGCACTGCAGGAAGAGAGGGATCCAGGCTCCCTCGGTGCAGCCCAGGACACATCCCTGCCAGCTGCAGCCCCCTGGGTGGGAACCCTTTCTGCTGCCAGGGTGCATCTCGCCAGCTGCCACTCACTGCTCCTGCGGAGCCCCTGGCAGCGCCAGGCTGGGGACACCCTCCGAGGGAGAGGCACGGGAAGCCCAGCAGGGGAAAGGACAACAATCAGCTCCATCTGCTGGTCCCCACTGCTACAAAGAGCCCTGTGGAGCCCTCACTGGCACAAGCCAACAGCAGGGAGTTCATACTCTCAGCTGCGGTGGTGATGGGCAGTCAGATCCCACGGGATTCCCTTGAGAGTGAAAAAGGAGGGACGAGAGCTCCGCACGCACATCAGCCTGGACAGATTTTGCATCTCATTCCCATTCTGGTTCCTCCTCTGCATCGCTGACTCCATCTGCCCACCCCAAGGCAGTACTGATCCCTCCTGCTCACATCCAGGCACCTGTTCCCTGTAAATGGGAGGTTGAGCTTTGTCCAGTCCCCAGGGCAGGGTGAGGGGACAGTGTGGATCCAGCTTCCAGTGCCTCCTGCAGTGACTGGGGTGTCTGGGAGTGTCTGCAGAAGGCACTCCAGAGGTTGCCAGGACCTGCAGGGACGGTCCCTTCAGCAGGGTGTCTGCCACGTCCCCAGGCAGTCCCAGCCTGTCCTCCCTCTCCACATTCCTACCTGGCCATCCCTCCTCTTTTTAGAGAAAAACTTTCAACCTTGATTGTCTAACCACAGCTCTTCTCGGCTGGGCTCTCCTGGAAGGGGAGCATCCCAGTGCTCACACCTGCCAGGAACAGCAAAGGGAAGCCTGATGAGCTCTCCTGGGCTCAGCCTGGCCCATGAAGGGCGGGCAGATGAAAGGCAGCTGAGTTTGCACCTCGTCCAGGACATGGACAGGACACCCAGCTATCACACAGCCCTTTCTCCTCCTTTGGGAATTCCAGGCCTTTGACACCAGCAGAGATGAGAGTTATCAGAGGTTTTCTGAGAGGAGATTTTTCTCACGGCAAACCTTTCATGTCTCTCATCGGCTCAGTGAGCAAGTGCTCCCTGTCCCTTGGCCACGTCTCCTGTATCTGTCTGGAGCATCACAAGGAGCTCCTGGGTTCCCCGAGGCCCTCTCCATCCTATCTCATGCTGCACATGTGGGCAACATCTGGGCTGGAAGCATTCCTGGCACACTGAGCTCTGCCAGGTCTGCAGCTCCACTCTCTGGAGCACAAGAGAAGTGAGCAGAAGTTTCTGGTATCTGGATAAGCCTCAGAGGAAGCAGCACAGCCTCAGCACAACTTCTTATCTTGGACTGCTGTGCCAGCAGCAGGGTGGGAATGGCTGCAGATTGCTTTCCTGGGTGCCCACTGCCTGCAGCAGGCTTGGAAATCACCATTTTCCATTAAAAATCCTGTCCCCAGTTCCAATTCTCAGCTTGGAGCTGGGGACAAGAGCATCTCAGAATATGACACCTCGGAGCAATCTGCAAAGCAAGGACGCAGCTGGGGGGATTTGCTGGTTAGTTCTCATCCCACAGCAGGGCAGATGTGCGGGGGAGGTTCTCTCATTTCCCACCTGCTGGCTGAAGTCAGGCTGAGCTGGTCTGGGTGTCAGCTCTCCTGACAGGCTGAGGGTAAGGCCTGCTGCTGGAAGGGAATCACTGAATCACAGCATGGTTTGGGTTGGAAGGGACCTTAAAGATCATCTTGTTCCAGCCCCTGCCATGGGCAGGGACACCTTCCACTCCCCCAGGCTGCTCCGAGCCCCATCCAGCCTGGCCTTGGACACTTCCAGGGATCCAGGGTTGGCCACAGCTTCTCTGGGCACCCTGTGCCAGGGCCTCCCCACCCTCATAGGGAAGGATTCCTTCCCAATATCCCATCTAGCCCTGCCCTCTGGCAGTGGGAAGCCATTCCCCTTGTCCTATCCGTGTCTTTAACACCAGGCAATGTCTTTCCCCACCCTTGTTCTTCCCCAGCAGTTCAAGGATGAGGCCATGGGATGATCCAGAGTTGTGGTTTCCCCGTTTGGCTTCTACAATCACAGCCTGCAGCTCAGGTTCTGGGCCACGATGTCACACATGCCTTTGATCCCACCCCACCCGGGAGCTGGGAGCCTTCAGCCCCTGCCTGGGGGCGGCGTTGGAACGCTGCTCTCCAGCTCCGCGCCCGGCCACGCATCCTGCTCACCCCGTCACTCGGTCCTCACCGGCTCATCTCCGACCCGCTCTGCACACCCACCATCCTGGTGTGACCCGGCACTGGCCATCCCTCCCCCATCCCCTGCGGAACGACCAAGCCAGCCCGCCCCGGCCGCCCGGCGAGGGCACTCACCCAGGGTCTGGCCGGCCAGCACGCGGCCGTTCTCGCCCAGCACGGCGGCGCGCGCGTGCCTCTCGTTGGAGTACTGCACGAAGGCGTAGCCCTTGTGCACGGAGCAGCCGACCACGCGGCCGTACTTGGAGAAGATGGTCTCCACATCCGACTTCTTCACCACCGCCGTGTTGAGGTTGCCGATGAACACCCGCGAGTTGATGGACTTGGGGTCATTCTTGTTCGTGATGTTGCTCGTCTGCACCTTCAAGGACATCTTGGAGGCCTGCAAGGACAGGTGGGGAGTCAGGAGGGTGTGCAAGGGAATTCCCAGAGAAAGGGAGGGATGAGGGACACGTCTCTCAGTGGAGGAAGTGGCTCCTCAATTCCAGCTGGTCACAGTGGGGCAGATCCCATCTCCAGGAGCCCCTGGGTGTTGTGAGACCACTGGCACAGTCAATCCTAAATTCCTGCTGGAAAATAATTGATCAGGCTGACAGCTGGTTGGTTTGTGCAGGGCCAGAAGTTGAACTTCAGCGATGTTTGTGGGTCCCCCCCAGCTCAGGGTATTCTGTGATTCTGGGGTTGCATTTCAGGGAGACACCAAGATTTAAATCAATTTCACATCTAAGTAAAAGCTTTAATGCTGTCATACCAAAGCTTTCACCTCTCTCTGCTAAATCACAACGCAAAGAACTGCTCTTTTTGAAGCAGTCTGCATCCAGCACCTTGGTTCATGCCCACTTTTCCAGGCTTTCCTCTGCCAGCATCTCCCAGCACAGCACAGCCCTCACCTTGCCCAGGGATGGGTTTGTCCCTGTGGGGCCACACTTGCACCTGGAGGGGTACTTGGGATTTCTGGATATAAATGAAGAGATTTAAGCAGCGATCAGCCCATGTGCTCCTGATAGCACCTGCGCTGCCCTGCCTGCACGGCTGGCTTTGGGCTGGGTTTTGTGCAAACAGGAGGTGTCACTGTTAGCTTGGAAATCACCATCAGCCACATCAGCTGAAAGCCACTGCAACCCCCTTCCCGCGGCTGCAAGCCAGGATCCGCCGAGCTTCTGCCTCAGGCAGCTCGCGGGCAGCCCCCGGGGCCAGCTTTGCCCTCTGAGGACAGGGGACAGGGCTGGAAGTTGCGTGAAATCCGAGGCAGTGTGAGCTGGCTGCTCGAACTCCAGCACAACCCAGAGCTGTCCAGAGAGATCAGCTGGATTTGCACCTCCCAGACCCCGAGGGATGCTTTGGGGTCAGCGCTGCACTGCACACAGAGGCTGTGGGATTTACCCGGGAGCTGAGCAAGGTGTTGTGTGATGCACATGGAGGTGCTGCTCTTCCCCAGCCCCTTCCAGCAGCACCCACAGCTGCTCCCACTCCCAAGGGCGACACCAGCAGCGTGTCCACAACTCCTGGAGATCCCCGAGCTTGGCACAGGGCTTGCACTGCTACCACAGGGCCCGGTGTCCCCTGGCTGGTGGTCCCCAGCATCTGCCCTGGCACTGGGCAGAGCTGAACCCTGCCTGGCTTTGGGGTTTTGGCTCTCCTGGCTCGGAGCCCAAGCCTGAGCAGGCTGGTCTGAGGTGGGGACAGTGGCAGCAGCCTGACAGCGCAGGTGCAGCCCCTGTGGACCCTGTCCCCCTGGTCCCCAGGCCCTGCCTGCCCCCAGCCCAGCCTGCCCGAGGCGCTGACAGGGCACTGCGGGATGTTCCAGCTCTGCTGAGCCCCAAAGCACAGAGTTACCTTTCCTACCCTCCTGCCCCGGCAGGCAGAGCCTGGCAAAAAGCCACAATACTTTGGGGTTGCATCCAAGACTTTCCAAAACCCCAGTCCTGCTTCTTCCTTGTGCTCTCCTGCACAGAGATCCCCACAGGACAGGAGATCCCTGGTTGCTTCTCTCTCCTTTGTTGGGGGGAGAACATCCCCACAGCCACCTCACCCTCTGCCACGGGAGCCCCGTTTTGGCTCCTCAGGGGGTGATGTTTTCCCTTCTGAGCTCCCAGGCCCTTGGGACCTGTTCCTGCCACAGTCCCGCTCTGCCCACACAGACAAGCACTGGTGTGTCAGGGCTCGCCACCACTGCTCCAAATCCCAGCACCTGAGATTTCAGTCCAGGACTGGGACACAGGAGGAGACTCCCCCATCCTCACAGGCAGAGGGTGTTTGCAGCCACAGGGTGCTGGAACAATCCCTGCCAGCTGCCAGGAGCACACCTCCACCTTTCCAGCTTGGAGCACAAGGAGCTGGACACTCCATCCCTTGCACCATTTAAAGCCAGACCACACAGAGCACTGGAGACACCTGGCAAGTCTGAGCCTCTCTGTGAGGATGTGACTCCACAATAAATCTGCTCTGGCTCCAACCACTGCGACTCCATTAACCTGCCACTGAGGCTGGAAATAATTTTCCTGCTAGATCCAATAATAAAGAAAAAAAAAGCTAGACTTTGAGTCTGGCTCGTTGTATTTTCCCTTTCACGCTTATGGATTAAAAGAGCCAGAGACTTTTGTTCTATTACTTTAAAACCAATTCCTGGCAGGCAGAATTTTCCTAAAAACACTGGGAAAGATTGCCAGAGGACAGGACTTTTAAAGGAATCTAAGTGAATTCAATTCTCAACCTTTGGCAAGTGGTGCTCCAGCTTCCACCCCTGTATCAACCTTTGTTTAATGCTCTCTATTTGAACTTACTTTCGCAGTGCCACCTGGAAGAGGTTCCCAAAGGAAACTGCCCCTTTCTTGGTGCAGATGGGGAGAAACGGAGGCTTTTCCCAGCTGTTTGGGTTCCCAGCTTAAGCCTCAAGGACTCCTGTCATAGAAATCCTGAATAACTGCACCACACCCAGCTGGAAGCTGCTGCAGGGTGGCCAGTCCCCAGGGAATGTCCATCCTTAATGTGGCCAGTCCTCAGGGAATGTCCATCTTGAATGTGGCCAGTCCCCAGGGAATGTCCATCCTGAGTGGGCCCAGTCCCCAGGGAATGTCCACCCTGAATGTGGCCATACTGCAGGGAATGTCCATCCTTAATGTGGCCAGCCCCCAGGGAATGTCCATCCTGAGTGGGCCCAGCCCCCAGGGAATGTCCACCCTGAATGTGGCCAGCCCCCAGGGAATGTCCATCCTGAATGTGGCCATACTGCAGGGAATGTCCATCCTGAATGTGGCCATACTGCAGGGAATGTCCATCCTGAATATGGCCACTCCCCAGGGAATGTCCACCCTGAATGTGGCCATACTGCAGGGAATCTCCATCCTGAATGTGGCCAGTCCCCAGGGAATGTCCATCCTGAATGTGGCCAGCCCGCAGGGAATGTCCATCCTGAATGTGGCCAGTCCCCAGGGAATGTCCATCCTGAATGTGGATGATTGCAGGCAATGTCCATCCTGAATGTGGATGATTGCAGGCAATGTCCATCCTGAATGTGCCCAGCCCCCAGGGAATGTCCATCCTGAGCGTGCTGGAGTGGCCGAGGCTGGGCAGGACCTTCAGAGAGCCTGCCCACACGTGGGGTGTCTGCAGCCAGGGGGCCCTGGGTGCCCTTGCTCCCCCGAGGACACATCAGACCCGCTGTGAACCCACGGCCCTCCTGTCCCTGGGGATTCAGCAGTGCCACACCGGTGACTCCAGCACGTGGCTTTACACCTGGTGACTCCTGGAGCCCATTTTGTCTTGTTTCAGAGCCAACCTGCCCTGGCACCTCTTTCCCCCACCCCAGGCCACGCCACGGGGACATCCTTGGTCCCTCTAAGCTGCTTCCCCTCTACAGGATGCACTCCCACTTTTCCATCCTCATCTGCTGGAGTCTGTGCAAGCCTCCAGCACATTTTCTACCCACCCATGGCCCTCCTTTCCCCTAGCCCCCAGAGAAATTCCCCTGCTCCGTGGGCAGAGTCTGAGCCCTTCTCCCCATCCTTGGAAGCCACCATGCAGCTTGCACTGCCCTGGGAGCCCACCCAGGCCTGTGTCCCACCTGGATGCCAGGGCGCTGCAGGAAACCACGTCCAAGGCCTTCCTGAAGTGAGGGCAGACACCAACCACGTCACTTGGCCACACAGAACAAGTGGCTTGGTCACATCGGGCTGCCCCATTTCCAGGTCTGGCCCTGCTGAGGAATGTTCTCTTCCTCAAAATCAGACACAGCACTCACATCAAACACACCCCTGGCTCTGCTTTCACAGCCTGGCACTGAAGAGCTTCACTGCTGCTACCCCCCAGGCCCAAACCAGGGAAAGCCCAAAGCCTTCCCAAGGACTGATCAGCCCAGTCAGGGATTATTTACAAGAGCCTGAAGCTCTGCCCAGCTGTTTGCAGCTGCAAACCCCAACTACACCAGGGGCTGAGCTCCTTAAGCCTGTGTAGGAGAGATGTGGGTTAAGCTGCCTCTGTGCCTGGGCTGGAACAGGCTGGCTGGAGGATTCAGGTGGCATGTGGGGAGGGTGGGGGATAAAACTCTGTTTTCCCCCGAATTCCCTGGGCTCTCAGCAGGTGCCACATGAGCCAGCTCTGCAGCTGTCAATGGACCCTTCCCCGTGTGGGTTTGCTATAAAGAAAAAAGACCTGGATGAAGCTGAGGTGTGGGCAGGAACCTTCCTGAAATCTTCTAAGATTCTTCTTAGAAAGACATCTTCTAAGGCATCTCCCAAGAGGAAGATTTTGGCTGCCATGGAGCTGAGGGGGGTTGGAAAAGGGGATCTGTGCCTCTCCCAGGTCCCTGCTGCCCATCCCCACCTCGCACCCTCCCTGTGTGGCTCCCGTGACCTTCCCCACACTTCCTGCAGCTGGAGCAGCACGTGCTGTGCTTGTTCCCTGTGCCGTGTCCTCTCCTGCCCACCTGGGAGGCTGGGTCCCCACAGTCCCACAAAGCTGGACGTGGGATGAGCAACTTCCACCCCGCACTGCAGGGACCAGGGACTGAGCAGGGAGCTCAGCGTCCCCATCCCTCAGCATGGCCTTTCCCTGGAGTTCCTGGTGGCTCCAGGGCCACCTCAGGACACGGCAGGTCTGGGCAGGGGACGTGCCTGGGCTGATGGGAGATGGCACAGGGCCACCAGATGGCCAAGCCAAGGTCAGGCAAGGTGACGGCCATGCCACGGGGCAGGGCTTGGGAGGGAGCCACGGGACCCCGGCGTCGCTGCAGACGGGAGCTCCCCAGGGCCATCCCCCACGCTCTGCTGGCCCTGCCCGGCCAGGCAGCAGGGATTCGGCAGCAGGGAGAAGGGAAGGCCAAGGCCGGGGAATGCTCTGAGGGTTTGGGCCCGTCCCTGGTGTCTCACAGCCCCCTGGGCACTGCACGTTCCAGCACCCCGTGCTCTGCTGCTGCCACACGCGAGCCAAGCGTTCCCTGGAGAAATCAGCCTCCCTTGTCTCCTCTGTCCCACTCATTTGGGATTTCTTTTAAACACAGCAGCCACTTGGCATCAGTTACTGGCCTCCTTAGTGTAACAGCTGGAAGAGGACCTTTTAACCATGGCTGTTAATACTTCATCCTCCCCCTCCCTGCACTCCAGCAGGGCGCTCTGCGTTGTGTCCAGAGTCCCCAGGGACGGGAACAGCCCAACTGCACAACTGGGGAGCTGAGTGCCACCATGGAAAATCCAGCAGGGCTGAATCAGAGCAGAGCAGCTTGGTGATGTATCAGGTCAGAAACACCTACACAGCACACACACACGGTCCTGCTTGCAGATGGAGATTCCAACAACCATTGCTGGCATCGGCAGCATTTCCACAGCTCTGATTTCACCTTTCAGCCCCCAACCCACAACTGCCACAAGATGGACTGGAGTTGGAAAAGAGAAAGGACAAAAGACAACAAGGAATAATACTTGGACATGAATAAATGAACGTGTAAAGGGGTTCTTCACCTCCAGGACCCCAGAGGACATCGAGGACAGAGTATTAGGATTATCCCTGTTTTCTGCAAGGGAAACTGAGGCCCAGAAGGGAGAGGTGTGGGGTAGAGGGGGGTGTGTCTCCAGCCTCACCAAAGCCTCCAGAGACATTGCAATGGCACTCCCAGCCCCAAATGCCTCCAAAGACACAAGGAGACTTAAGGATGAAACTGCCAGGAGTAAGACTTCTCCTTCCTTCCACCCTTCCTAGAATTGCAGAATGATTTGAGGTGGAAGAGGCCTTAAAGCTCATCCAGTCTACCCCCTGCCATGGGTAGGGACACCTTCCACCATCCCAGGGTGCTCCAAGCCCCGTCCAACCTGGCCTTGGGCACTTCCAGGGATCCAAGGTTGGCCACAGCATCTCTGGGCACCCTGTGCCAGGGCCTCATCACCCTCACAGGGAAGGATTTCTTCCTAATATCTAACCTAAACCGACTCCCTTCCCCTTTTCCTTGCTTCCTTCCCTCCCTCCCTCCCGCCTGTGCCATCCCCCCGCTCTGCAAAGGGAGAGACCCTGCGAGTCCGCAGGGGACAGCGGTGAAGCCCCAGCACGGTGCCCCCAGGAGCCCATCCATCTGCAGCCAGGCTGGGCTCTCGGCACCCCCGGACCATCATCCCTGCAGCCTGACCCTCCCCACGCCCCTGCAGCCCGGGATTGATGCAGGATTCTCCGAGGGCTCGTCCCTCTGGGCACGAGGGCACCTGTGTGCCACTGCCAGGTGAGAAGAAAATACAGCAGGGATTAACTGAGCTTTGCACCCCAGAAAGCCAGGGATCCCCTGTGCCAGGGCTAAGAGGTGCTCAGGACCACTCCAAGGCCCCAGCGAGCACCCACAGCCCAGGACAGGCTGTGCCCACCTGCACACGCCCCTGTTCCATGCTGGGAGGGGGATGGATGCCAACAAACTCCTCTCCCTGCCTGCTGCTCCTCTCTTCCTGTGACAGCACACCCGGCAGCAATCTCACACGCTGTCCCTGCTGCTGCCAACGTGCAGGAATCCCTTAAAAATCCCGCTATTCCACCCGGGAACGGCCCCAGGCTGGCACTGGTGTGCTGATAAGCTGTCCCCTCCCTGCTCTCAGTGCCTTGTTTCCCAGATTAGCTGGTTAATTGAGAGCCAGGTGGCTGCAAACCCCAGGGGCCCGAGTGAGTGACGACCTGTCACGGAAGGAGGAGGGAAAGCAGAGCCAGGGCCCCCCCTCTCTCGTGCAGGAGCTCTTTGTGTCGGTGTGACGGCAGCAGCCGGGCTGCTCTCCCCCTCCCACCACGTCTGCTCACAGGAGGGGAGATGAGGTTTTATACCCTGCCCGCATCTCCACCCAGTAACGCCAGGAACGCGTTTTTCCAGCTCGGAGGTTTGACGAATGCAGACATCCTGCAGGGACCTCCAGCACGGGGCAGAGGGACAAAGCTGCTCCCTGCCAGGTTTGGGGCAGATTTGGCATTTGGGGTATTGGAAAAAGCACCAGCACCCTGTGTCTTACCAGCACGGATGGATGTTCCAGCCTGAGGAGCTCCAGTGCGAGTCGGATGCACCTTGCTCAGGTATTTTAACCATCTGAGACACTCCTGTGCAGGGCACGCCCCGCTCCGGACCTCACTGCTTTCATCCCAAACCTTTCACCTTTCTGTCTGAACATCTTTCTTGCCACTTGCAAGGGAGCAGCACAGAAAATTTCTGGAACTTGCTGGGGACAAAACTCTGAAGTAGGGCTTGTTGTGACAGGACACAGGGGAATGGTTTTAAACTGAAGGAGGGTCAGTTTAGGTTGGATATTAGGAAGAAATTCTCCCCTGTGAGGGTGGGGAGGCCCTGGCACAGGGTGCCCAGAGAAGCTGTGGCCAACCCTGGATCCCTGGCAGTGCCCAAGGCCAGGCTGGATGGGGCTTGGAGCACCCTGGGACAGTGGGAGGTGTCCCTGCCCATGGCAGGGGGTGGCACTGGATGGGCTTTAGGGTCCCCTTCCAACCCAAACCATTCTGTGTTTCTATGAACTTAAAGGCTAAATCAGAAGCATTACACTGGAAGACAAAAATCCACCAAGGGAGTGATTTGCACCTTCTTGCAAGTGGCCAGAAAGGTGATTTTTAGGGAAGGCCTGGGCAGGTAACATTCCCCAGCACAAACTGGCAGGTCTGTCCCACAGGGAAGATCTCACTTCGGGCAGCCACCAAGCTTCTCCTTGGCTCTGAGGGGTTTAGGAGAATCACAGGATCACAGAATGGTTTGGGTTGGAAGGGACCTTAAAAACCATCCTGTTCCTCCCCTGCCATGGGCAGGGACACCTCCCACTGTCCCAGCTTGCTCCAAGCCCTGTCCAGCCTGGCCTGGGACACTTCCAGGGATCCACGGGCAGCCACAGCTGCTCTGGGTACCCTGCTCTGGTTTGTTTGGGGTTTTTTTCCCTTTAAGCTGAAAAAAGGCACTTTCGAAGCGAAACACAGCCAGCTGTGAGGCAGGGGACTGCCCTGCCCAGCCCCATCAGCACCACAGAGCTGCACAAGCCCTGGGAAGCACGGGCCCTGCCACCTCCAGTGCCAATCACTGCTCCCTGGAGAGCCCTGAGTAATTTCCTGGTGAGTCCCCACACACGAGAGGCAAGCTCGGAAGTGTTGGTTTAATAACCAGCACAAACCCTGCAATCTTTTCAATAACTCCTGAGTCCCCAGCAAGTCCTGCACAGAAACCTGGAGGGCTCAGCCCTCCTCACAGAGAGCAGAAGATCCTGCTTGCTGCTGTGTGCTCCAATAAACAGAATAAACTGGGATGAAACCAGTGCTTGGGTTTTCTGGGGAAAACAGTTTCAATCCTCCCAAACACGAGTGTTAAAGGACTGGGAAGTTATTAAAAAAAGGGGTGGACAAAGATGTCACAATTATTAGACTGGTTCTGCAGGCCCAGGGCTGTCTTTTGGGGGAATATTTGCTGTGGTGGGAGCTGGGAGGGCTGGAAAGCTGGAGATGAGCTCAGCAGGAGCCAGACTGTGAAGCTGTGGGGTCTCTTTGCAAACCTTGCTCCCCCTGTAAAGCGCAACCACGCACATGCCAGCAAGGGAGAATCCTCTCACTGCAGACAGAGCAGCTCCTCGGGTCCCTCGAGTGCTGTTCTGGGCTGTCCCCTCTCCCATCGGACACGGGGCTCCTGGTACAGGGCCTGTGAATTTCTCCCAGTGCTTCCCAGGGCTCCGCCTTGCACACCACGGAATCATTAAGGCTGGAAAAGACCTCTGAGATCATCAGGTCCCAGCATCCACCCAGCACCACCACCAGGCCCACCACTAAACCACGGCCCCAAGTGCCACATCCACACATCTTTGATCACTTCCAGGGACGGTGACTCTCCCCCTGCCCTGGGCAGCCTGTCCCAATGCTTGACAACCCTTCCCATGAGGAAATTTTTCCTAACATCCAATCTAAAGGTCCTGTGGCGCTACTTGAGGCCATCGGCATCCCACCTATCCAGGCTCAGGCTCTGGCAGTGGCAGTCCCTGACCTGGGGACCCCTGGCTGTCCCCCATCCCTACCCCCTCTCTGTGGCCAGCCCACCCCACCGGGGCTGTGTGGCTGGAGCTGAGATGCAGAAGGCACCAGCGCAGCCCTGCAGCCCCCGTGCATCCCCACTGACCCCCAGATACCTCCTGGGAACGCGGGGACCACGTCCTGCCCGAGGACAGGGGCTCCCTCCTGAGCAGGCAGGCTCAGGTTTGGCCCAGCTGCCTCCCTGTGTTTTCCTTGGAAGAGTGAAATGCTGTTAGCACCTGACCTGCAGGGTCAGCTGTCACCCCTCAGGCTGGGGACAGCCCACAGGGACAGGGGGCTGCGATGCCTCTGCACCCCCCAGTCATGGGAGAGCAGCCGGACGTTCCCGGACATTCCCAGACATTCCTGCCCCTGCAGGCGCCTGGATACTCCCAGGGAACTGGGGCTCCCATCCCTGTTCATAACCTGACCTCACTGCCTGCTCCACTCAGTTTATGGGGTGGGTGATGGGGGGAGCTGCTCCCCACCCCGCTCCCCTTCCCCGCGCTCCAGTGGAGGCCGCACCATCCCAAACTCGGACTGAAAATGCAAAGGGAGAGCAAACAGCCAGCTCCGGCTCACCAGGGCACACTCCCCGCAGGACGTCAGCGATAATCCAGCCTGACAGATGTGGGTTCTGCAGGAGGGGTGGCTCCAGCCCCCGATCCTGCCTCATTCCACCACGGCTGACGCACGGGGAATTTGCACTGGGAGCATCCTGGCCTGGAGCTGTTCCAGCGTGGTGTCACCGTGGTACCCGGGCTGATGGCACCTGGGCTGATGGCACCTGGGCTGCTGCCTCCGTGCCAGCAGCACCATCGGCTCCTTTAAACCCCTTTTCTTTGCCGTGATGGCCCCACAAATCAGGGATTCACTCCTGGCTGATGCAGGGCTGTGCCTGGACATGGGGACAGAACTGGCTCCCCCCCAGCCTTCCTTCAACCCTCCACCTCACTGTGCAGAGAGCCTTCTTTTTGAATTTTTAATTAAAACAAGTCATTTCAAACTGGAGAAATCCTGCCAATCCTTTGAAAAGCTGGCTCTGGGTTAAATTCCTGAAATCCTGCATAACGGAGCCATAAATAATCAATAGCTGTTTAAATAAGTATTTAATCAGCTGTTAAAGGTACAATGGTCACAAAGTCTATCGGGTCAGCACTTAGTTTATAGCTGTGGCTCGTTACCATCTGTCCTATACATTATTTATGTCTGTAGAAGCTTAAAAACCCATTCATTAGAGCATTAAATCCTTCCTAATAAGTGTGATAAAGGATGACCTAGAGCTGGACAGCGAGAGCCATCCGAGCAGCCCCTGCAGCAGCCCTGCTCCTCACCCTGCCTTGTCTGTACGCATCTGGGGCTGCCCCAAATGCTGCACAACTCATTGCACAGGTGTGGGGTCACCCCAGAGCTGCTCACCTGCATCCCCTCTGGAGATAATGTTCTACCCCAAAGCATCAGGGAATGGTTTGGGTTGGAAGGGACCTTTAAAGATTGAGTTGTTCCACCCCCTGCCATGGGCAGGGACACCTTTCACTATCCCAAGTTGCTCCAAGCCCTGTCCAGCCTGGCCTTGAATATTCCCAGGGATGGGGCATCCATCATCTCCATCTGCTTGACAAGGCTGAAGTTTTGTCTTTGAAAGCATTTTCTCCACAAAACTATATTTTAAATTAAGGCACTTTTCTCCTAGAAGCCCTCCCTCACCAAATAGGAGCATAGGGTGATTGCAGAATATGCAACAAGTGGAGTTTTCAGGAGTCTCTGCCTCCAATCATCTCAGAAATCTCTTGTGAACAGACCAACATTCTTTTTGACAGCAGCAAAATAAATTTTAAAGGTCAATTGAATCAGATAAGCCCAGTCTGGCAGCCCTTTCAGATGCAGAATTCCATGGATAACATTTAGGTTCTGTTCGAGAACAGAAACAAAATTCTTTGGAGGAAAGAATCTTCAAAAGAAAAAAAAAGTGGGGGGAAGAAAATGAAAAGGAAACAGCAATTAAATAGAATATCACCTGTAATCCCCCCAGTGCAAAACCTGATGATTACCTACCAGGCACTGGACAATGCCACATGCACTAATCTAATTAAAGGCCTTTTTTACAGGCAGCTGAAGGCAGCTCATTAGTGTGTTACCGAGATGCTCATTAATGGCTGGCCACAACTAATTTCTCGAGAATTATTCTTTAATTCTTTATCATTCCCAGCCTCACAGAAAAACAGAGTGTTTCCATCCCCCCTCTCCCACTCCCACGAGTTCTGATGAGCCTTAATGAACAGCCCCCCACAAGCCCCTCTGCTGTTTTAACAGCAAGTGATTTATTTAATCCTGAGGAAAACCAAGGGAAGTTTCTGGGAAGTTTCTTGGCTGGTAATTAACTGAACTTTGCTTTCAGCACCTCCTGCACGTGGCAGGACGAGCAGGGCTCCCAGCCTGGCCACAGAGGAGCCTCCTGCCCCGATCCACGAGCCCAGGGCTCTCCTCCTCCTCACACAAGGCCACATCCGAGAGCTCTCCCAGGCTGGGCACATCCCACCTTCCCAGGCCATGATGCAGGCTCCTGTGGGAAGGACGTGTCAATCTCTCACCCCAGGGCAGCGCTGAACTAGAGGGAAAATCTGGGCTCCAGGAAGGCCCCCATTTCATGCTGCCAATTAATTTAATTCAACTGCCTCCACAGCCATCCAGCTCCCAAAGAGGAGCTGCTGCAGGTCGAGCTTCACTGATGGAATCCCCTTTCTGAGCTCCACTGGTGTCTTAAATCATTATGGGTGAAAAAGACCTCTGCGATCATCCAAGTCCAACCATTCACCTCATCTCCTAAGCAGACGTCCTGCGTTGTGATGCCAGAGCTTCTTTAGCACTCCAGTGCTGCTCTTCCCAGCCAAACCGGTCCTGCTCATGCCCCAGACCACCCCTGCCAAGCCAGGAGGGCTGTGGTTGGTCCTTCTGAGTGACTGAGCAGAAATCAGGGATTTCCTGTCCCTGGGGATTTCAGCACAGCCCCAGCTGCCAGGAGACTTGGCAAAATCATGGGCTGAGGACAGCAGGACAGGCACCACCCAGACCAAAGGGGTCCCAGGGACCCGGACCAGACTGATCCTTCAAAATGCTTGTCCATGTTCTCCTGCAGGGAAAACCATCTGACTGTCCTCCCACCTGCTAAAGGACTTCACGTCACAGGTGTCACCATGGCCACTGGCTCCCAGAGACTGCGCTGGTGGCAGGGGGAGCAGGACATGGGGTGAGGAGCCTCAGGGAGCCTCACCGAGAGCCTGTACCAGCTGAGGGATTTGCCATGCTCCTTTCCTCTCTCTGAGTTAATTACCATGATTGCCTTTCACAATTATTTCAGACACTTCCAATGTACAGAATGACATGAAGGATTAAGACACAAATCTCTGTGCAATGGCTGGGAGGTGGCTCCCACTTCACTCCTGGTGGGATTTGCTGAGGTTTGGTTGTCTAAATGCCACCTCTGAGGCTCTGCAGAGACTGAGGAGGCACCTTCTTTCCAGGGAAAGCATCTCAGGTGGGAGAGGGAGACCCGCAGAGCAGCTGAGCTGCTCGAGGGGCCAACTATAGCAAGGCCTATGGTGGCAACCATTCCTTTTCCTCCTGGAAAATAACAAATCCTGCTCCAGACCTACTGGCTTTTGCCTCTCCAATTCTACATGGATGCGAGGACTAAAGCAAAGCCTGGCTTTGCAGAGGGTGCTGTGCTCCCTTCGGGAACTGATGGTCTGGGGATTTCCCTGCGACGTCGGTGGGCTCTGGGCCAAAGCTGAGCTCAGAGCAGATCATCTGCTGCTCTCATGCTCCATCAGCAGCAACGTGCCAGCCGTGCGTGCCAGGATGGTGGGTCATGGCTGGGACGGCTCTTGGGACTCTCTGCTGATGCTGCTCTCATCCCTTCACTCCCTGCCTGCCCTTCTCAGGGACTGCATTCAGCTCCCACAGCAGGGGCTGAAGACACAGACCCCCTTTTAAAAATGCAGCAAGATTAGGAGCCCATCATTGCTTGTTGATTATGGTCATTCTTTTCTGTAAATGAAGTTTAAAAGTCATCAGCAGATTTGTCAGCTGTGACTTATGAGCCCTTGCTGCTGTAGGGGAGTGAAGCAGTGACAAATCCCCTCCACCAGCACCCCATCTGTTACGTGTTAGGAGCTGCCACGTTCCAATGACCAGGGACCCTCGGATTCCACGAACAAAAGGCTACAGAAATGTCCTCACAGCTGCAAGGGCCATCCCTCAGAGCTGGCGGCTTCCCTGCCACGCCCCAGGCTCGGGGAGCAGGGACGTGGCTTTATCAGCGCTAACCGAGCCCCGGGCCCAGCATCTCCCGCGCAGGTGTGGCTGAAGGGCCGCAGGAGCTGAGGGCTGCGGCCACTGGGAGCGTCCCCCACCCAGGGAAGCTCCTCCTGAGGGTGATGAGGAGCACGGAGAGCTTGCGGGGAGAGCAGCCGGGGTTGTACACAGCGCTGGGGGTGCAGGGCCTTCCCGGCTCTGCTCTGGGATGGAGATGGCTCCCCATGGGTCACCCTGACAGAGGTAAAGCCAGATTTCCCCGCCAGGGCAGGGCAGGCTCTGTGGGGACCCTGCAACTGCTCACCAACACGGGATGCTCAGCTCTGCCCTTCCCGTGGGATGCTGAGCAGCCTCCCCACACCAGGCAGGCTCTCCTTCTGTTCCCGCTTATATCAGGCCCCAGACACCACGGGCTGCTGGCCCCTGAGTCCTGGCAGCTCTCCAGGTCTCTGCAGATCCCGTCTCTGGCCCTCCCCCGGGGTCCGGCCCAGTGTGGGGGTTACACACAAAGCTGGAGCCTCCCAGCCTCTCCCAGTGCCACATACCACATGTCAGACTGCCTTCGTGGTGCCAGGGGACACTGGAGAGCTCCTTGTTAACACAACATCTTATAAAATCAATTAGATCACATTAAATGGCAATTTGGCCCTCATCACACTCAGCCTCCTCTGGGAGAGGGGTAATGGCCCATGGACATTGCTTGTTTGCCTTTAATTTGTTGGGCCTGGTGGAGGGAGCACTCAAAATGGCAAACCTTGCTTTCCTAGGCAACAAACCTGTCACTAAAACCTTTGAGACCAGCTCCCAAAATTTCCTCTCCCAGAGCCCTCTGAGGTGTCTTGGGGCAGCCACATCAGAGCAGGGATGTGGCACTGCAGTTGTGGGGCTGCCACGATGGACCAGACCCGTGTCAGGAGCTCTGCTGTGCATCTGGCAGTGGCCAACGCCCAAGCCCTGCCCGTGACACCAGCAGAGATGACAAAGAACAGCCTTTGACTGTCCCGTGCGTGCCTGGCATCCTCATGCCCAAAAGTTCATCATCCTTCATTCACCCTCACTGACCACAGGTGGAAGCAGGCAGGAACCTGCCTGTTCCTGTTAACCCTATTTTATCCTATTTAACCCAGTCAAAACTGACCTTTTATCAGCGAACCTGGCTGCCTGGGACTGTGCCTTCCATCACTGATGCACAGACCCTTGGGGGCTCACCCAAGCCAGCGTGACTTTCAGCTCTGTTTGCTTTCCTGGCTGTGCAGAGCATCTTTGACTGTCACAAAGAGCTGTGAGCAGAAACAGATCTGTCTGGACACGGCTGCTCCACAATTATTCATTTTAACAGTAGCAGTCACCGCGAAAGCAGCAGCAGAAGAATGATTTCATTTTCATAACCTTGAGCTCCCCCTGCCCCGCTTGGATGAGTCTGCCTCTGTTATATCCATCCCCCAGGAATGCAGACCCCACGCTGCTCCTGCTCCAGAGCATCTTCCACACGTGCTGAAGGCTCAGTCTCAGCTCTCAGATGCCCAGGGCTTGTTCCAGTGTGATGGATGAATCCCCCACGGAATCCGTGACTGACCCTCATGGATAAACCCTGAGCAGCCAACCCAAACTCATTTCCTCTGGTGAGTGCTCATCTGCAAGTGCTAAATGAGCTGCTGTGACCTGTGTCCCTGTTCCTCCACACAAACACCAGGGGCCGGGCCCTGGCTTGGTGATGAACTGAAGCTGATAAAGTTGAGCTGGTTTATGAAATTTCGTGGTTCCCTGTAGTGGGATTTCAGCCTTTCCCTCATCTTCCACTTTGCCAGGGTGCTGCTTGTGCATGGGAACACCACCTTGACACACCCACAGCCACGACACCCATAAATCCGTGTGACACTCCTGGTCACGGTCGGGTTCTGGGAAAGGCAGGGAATTATGCATTTATATTTTACAGAAGAGTCTGAGACATGCCAATACCTCTGTACCACACGTGGTTATTGCTTAGGAACTCACTGCTGCACACTGCCAACAACAGGGGACAGAAGAATGAAGAAAATTCCATTTTGAAGTGTTTTCCTAACCCCAGTCAATCCACAAGGCTTTCATTCTGTAAATTAGTGACAGCTGCTTGGTTCTTTGCAGGTGAGGTCTGTAATGGCAGCACTGGGCACTCCCATTTAATGGCTGTACTGGGAACCCACTGGTGACCAGCACTTTCCCCTGGTGCTAGGTGATTCTGTGAAGCTCATCTTGATTTTGTCAACCACAACTCCCATGATGCCTTTGCAGTGGAGAACAGCAAATGTACCCCAAACATTGCAGAATCTTAGGATTATTTGGGTTGGAATAGCCTCTAAGATCATCGAGCCCAGCTGTTACCCCAGTACTGCCAAACTCGCCCCTAACTCACGTCCCTTAGACACGACAGGAATAAAGAGAAAAAAGTGCTCATTTTAAAAATGCTCTTTTTTTTTTTTTTCTTTTTTTTGGTTTTTTGGTTAAAAACCAAACTAGTGAGGAGGGTGAGGGAAGAACTCCTGCCAGTGGTGTTTGTCTCGCAGGCTTTGCAGAGGCATTTCCCACAGCACTCCCTGCCCAGACAACCTCTTGCTCCTGAGTGGAGAGGAGGGAACATCCCTGCAGTCACTGCCTCCAGAATTATCGAATTCCTTGTCTCTGTGGCTCACACTGGCTCTGGGACTGGCTGCCAGGCCAGGACGGTATTTCAAACCGGGAGGGCTCTGCATGAAGAGCATTCATACAAGGAGATGAAAACCTCCCCCTCTGGAGCACCCATGGGAACACCTTACATGGGAAAGCTGGGGAAAACCCTCTTTTTGTCACCTCTCTTTAACCTCACTGTGCCGTAGCCCACATGAGTTGTTTTTTGGGTTCAAGATGAAGCTGTGAAGGTTTGCTCATCTGTCAATCACCTGAAAAGCAGCCTGTAAATGCCAGTGATGGCAGTGATATCTGCTACAGATAACGTCTGTAGGGTCATTAATGCCAGTCACCCCACAGACATCTGATATACAGCTTGTCCAGTCAAGAGGGATCATTTTACAGCAAGATCCCAAGCTGGGTTTATGGAGATAAAGAGGTATCAATAAACTTAGCCTTCTTTAAGGTGTTTGACTCGGGGTGTGTGTTTTTCACTCTGAGATCTGAACATTTACTCTGAGACCTGGCCGAGGGCTGGAAGTGCCATTATGGGGCCATGACAACACCCAGCAGCTGGAGGATGAGGCCAGGTGAAAGATTATAAACCAGGTGACACACTTAACGCTGGGGGTAATCAGCCTGAGAGGCTTCTTGCTCTGACAGATCCTCTGTTGCTTGTAGAGCAAGGCAGATGATCTTCCTAAAAAACCTGCAGCCTCTTACGTCTTCCTTTAATACCGAATTCAGGGCAGTCCCAGGGCCTGATTTATACAGGTGGTCAGATACGGGATAATTTGACTTAATAAATTTATTCAGCAACTTAACGTACACATGACAGCTCATTGCACATGGTGCTGTCTCCCTCCAGCCTCACATCCAGGAGTTCTTCTCCCTTTGCCAGCACCAGGACATCCTGGCAGAAGCAGGTGGTCCAGTTGCCTTGCTAAAGCTTGTGGTAGTTCTAACTCTTCATCTAAAATACCTAAGAATGTGCCTTTGGCTGTTAAACTACAAGTTCCCCCATTTAAAGGATGTTCAGGACCTACCTTTCATTCTCTCTGAAATCAAATCCATATTTTCGTTCATTTTTTGACAGCCATTATCACCAGATGAATCCCAGTTTCAGTCCAGCACCAGGAAAATTTGCATTACTAAAACTGAGCAGGGGAGAGACACTCTGGTGTTTTGTTCAAGGTTCAAGTCTCATTGTGAACCAAAACCTGGGAGTTTAAACTTGAGGTGGCCGGTACAGAATGGGTGCTCTGAAGTGCCCCTTTCCTGGCTCATGAGCTGTCACCTACCTGTGTGCCCACACAGAGACTGGCTCCTCATGGAATTACAGATCTCTTCTCCACCAAGATCACAGAATCAGACTGGGTTGGGTTGGGAGGGACCTTTAAAGGTCCTTTAGTTCAACCCTGTGCCATGGGGATGGACATCTTCAACCAGACCCGGTTGCTCAGGGCACTGTCCAGCCTGGCAATGAATGTTCCCAGGGATGGGGCAGCCACAGCTTCTCTGGGCAACCTGTGCCACTGTTTTACCACTCCTGCAAAAAATTTCTTCCTTATATCAAACTTAAATTTACCCTCCTTCTGTTTAAACCACTGCCCCTTGTCCTATTGCAACACTGTCTCCTCACCTTTCTTACAGGCCCCTTCAAGGCCACAATAAATTCTCCCTGGAGCCTTTGCTTGAAAGAGAAAGCCCAGAGCTCCCACAGCTCCAGGACACCAAAGCCAGTCTCAGCTGCTCCAGGAGCTGCTCTTCCCGGCCAGTTCTTGGTGTCAGAGCTCCTGGCGTGGCTGCCCAGGAAGGTCCTACAGGAAAAGGCACCTTACATCTGCTCCCACAGCCAACAGGGCCGGAAGGGTGCCCTGCTGAGGGAGATGTGGAGGGGAGATGTGATGTCCAGCAGGTCACCAAGAGGTGGCAATGTCCCCACCAAGGCTCCTGTTCCTCACCTCCCCAGCACTGCTCCTGTGCTTCCTTGTCACACTTGTGCTTCTTCGATGTGTGCCCTGCAACCTGCCAGGCTGGATGAGGGGAGCTCCGGGCCCAGCCCGCCTGGCGAACTCTGCACAGCGCTGCCAAATTTGCGATCGTCGCTCAGGCAAAATTCCCTAGGATTTGGACCTGAGCTTTGCTAAAGCAAAGACCTAATGCAGGCTGAGAAAGTCGGAGCTGTTGAGCCTGGAGAGGAGAAGTTTGTGTGGAAACCTCCCAGCACCTTCCCAGAGTGTGAAGGGGCTGCAGGGAAGCAGGAGAGCGACTCTTCCTCAGGAACTGTAGGGACAGGACAAGGGGGAACGGGATCAAACTGAAAGAGGGGAAATATAGGTTGGATATATACAGAAAGTTGATCCCTGTGAGGGTGGGGAGGCCCTGGCACAGGGTGCCCAGAGAAGCTGTGGCTGGCCCTGGATCCCTGGCAGTGCCCAAGGCCAGGTTGGACAGGGCTTGGAGCAACCTGGGCTAGTGGAAGGTGTCCCTGCCCATGGCAGGGGGTGGAATGAGATGAGCTTTAAGGTCCTTTCCAACCCAAATCATCCCATGATTTTCTGAATCTAACGCTGTCAAACCAAAGGACTGAGTGGACTTCTGCAGAAGCTCCATGGCTAAGCCATGGATGACACAATTCATGCCACCATCACATTTCACTTCTACTCTTCAGAGTTAGTTATCCATCCAGGCAACAAAACTTCTCTGGAAATTGCACTATTCACTTCATTTAAATCATCAGTTAAAGCCTCTGGAAAATGCAATGGAGCTCAGTGAGGAGGAGATGGGCAAATACAGGCATTAAATACAGGTGGAAAAACTGCAGCCAAGCTCAAATTTGGCCACCTTGAAGCTCTGCACAAGTTGTGCCTTGAGCTCCTCACGTGGAGTTTGTGACGTTCCAAGGGCAGCTCAGCAGCACCGTCCTGGCCCTGTGCTGGTGCCAGGGCCAAAGAGGGGCATGGTCCATCCAGAACGTGGTGGAGAGGGGTAAAACTGCCAGAAGGTGGGAGAGGAAAGGGTTTAGAAAGAGATCCCTTTCTACTTAACCTCATTATCCCACCCTTTGGGCACTGCCCTTCTGTGCTCCCTCTCCTGCAGTGGGGGAAGGTGTCACGGCAGAGCAGGAGGGCATTACACAGGAATTTGGGGAGATTTCCACACCTTTACAAAGCTCCCTGCTGCCTGGACGCCTCCTGACTAGAGAGATTAAAGGGATTAGAAGCTTATAAATGATGAGGCAGGGAAGTGAGGGGCTTTAGAAAGAACCAAGGTCTTAATTTACAAGGGATGTTTAAAAATGAATGGAGCGAGGATTTTCTCCCACAGGACAGTGGGAAGATTTTCTTGTGAGGGAAGGTTATTTGACCAGTAAAATGGTTGGCCCATCCCATGTGGAAGTACCAATGTATATTTTATACAGGGCAGACAAAAAGCATCTCTTCTTTACAAGTGAGATGAGGAGAGTGAAGTGGGGGTGGCAGCATGGCAGAGGGTTTATGAACACAGTGAATAAAGCACTGCTGGAGCAAAGTCGGGAAGCACATTTCCACATGAGTAGTTCATTGACGAAAAATTGTATTTTGGGGTAGGCTGAGCACTACTCCCAAAACGTCCCAGTGGAGCACTTGCAGGAGGAGTAAAGTGCAGATATTTTATTTTCACAGACATGTGGGCAGCGTTTTAGTCCAGCACTGGCAACACCCTGCCGGACTCTGTCCTTGTTTTCACCTCCATCCCTGCCCTGGAGGGCTGTGCTATTCTCACACTGACGGGCAGCTTGGGCCGGTTTAGTATCCAGCCCTGGTTAAACTAAAGTTTAACCGAGCCTGTAAGACAGAGCGGGTGGAAGGAGCTCTTGGAGGCTTTCCAAAGTGGGGTTTACAGGTCAAGAATATGTTCTTCCCTCTCCATTCTCCCCAGGCAGAGAGAAGGGAAGGGCAGCATGGGTGCTGCTGCAGAGGCTGCAGGATCCTGGCTTTGGCTAACAGTTCCCAGACACTCGGATAAAAGCTCCCCAGGCTTGCTCCCGCAGGTTTCTCCTTGGCCATGAATGCAATTCCTGCAGGAGTAATTCCCAGGGTAGGTTCCTTTCTGTGCTGGCCCTTTCAAGCATGGTTTTCTCCATCCTCAGTCCCTGCTGACTTGTGTATCCCAAGTAATTCCGTAACGCCAGGAATCCAGGCAGTGTGTGCCTGCAGTGAAAGCCTCACTCCCACAGAATCAGGGAATATCCTGAGCAGGAAGGGACCCTCAGGGACCATCCAGCCCAGCCCCTGGCCCTGCACAGACACCCCAACAACCCCTCCCTGGGCAGCCCTGGCAGCGCTGCCCAAACACCCCTGGAGCTCTGGCAGCCTCGGGGCCGTGCCCATTCCCTGGGGAGCCTGGGCAGTGCCAGCACCCTCTGGGGAAGAACCTTTCCTGATATCCAACCTAAACCCCCTGGCACAGCTCCAGCTGTTCCCTGGGTGCTGTCCCTGTCACAGGGAGCAGAGATTGGAGCTGCCCCTCAGGAGGAGCTGCAGCCACTCAGACCCCTCTGCTCCAGCCTGGACAAACCAAGTGCCCTCAGCCACTCCTCATACGGCCCTTCCAGGCCCTCCACCATCCTTGTGGATTTGTAGAGACCATCTCCAAATGCCCACCATGACTGTGCACAGCTGCACCAGATCCAGAAACCCTCTCAGACCCCAGTACAAAAAGGACTCACAGCAAGACCCCCGTGTGCAACACTGCTGGGACAGTTTGGAGGGGCCCCTACCTCTGGAGGCACCTGCTCTGCTTCCACTTCACTTCTCACAGCATCCCAGCATGGTTTGGGTTGGAGGGACCCTAAAGCCCATCCAGTCCCACCCCTGCCATGGGCAGGGACACCTCCCACTGTCCCAGGCTGCTCCAAGCCCCATCCAGCCTGGCCTTGGGCACTGCCAGGGATCCAGGGGCACCCTGTGCCAGGGCCTCCCCACCCTCACAGGTGGTCACTTATGTCACGGGCTCCTCTACCCAGGGTCCCAGGAGGAGGAGAAGGGGTGGTGTGTAATGGCCAGGCAAAATGCCATTTTGGATGATTTTTGATGCGTCTTAACCAACTCATCACTCACAGAACAGAGCAGAGCTGGAGTCACACATTATTTCTGCTCGTAAAATCCACCCAAAGTCCAGACATGTCAGTGCAGAGAAGGGAGTAAACATGACATCCGAAGGGAAGGAGAAAGTGAGAATGGTTTGGGTCTCTGTAATTAACTCTGTGACACTTGTTGAATGGTTGACAATCTGAGAGTGTAAATTCTGACACGCATTTTTCTGTAGTTCAGCCTCCCCTGCAATGCCATAAACCATAACAGAACCAGGGCCACGCCAGAGGCTGTGAACTGGAGTATTAAACCTGTTAACCTACTTATACTTCAAAACCCCTGTGCAAAGCTAAATTAGGGCAGATCAGGACTCTTAATGGAATTCAGTAGTTTCTGGTGCCTCAATTAAATTCCAAAATCCCACCCATAAAGTCAAGAAGGTGGGAAGCAAGGATGCTCCACTGGAGTTTCCAGTTCCCAATAGCCTGACCACGATCCTAAGGTCTTTGGAGCCAGTGTGTCCCTTGGATCACTTGCTCTGTGCCTTGCAGAGAGGGACTGTATTTCCTAATCTGGACCGTGGCTCACTCCAGCAGAAAAATCAATAATCACTGCAATCACACCCTGGAGTGCTCCCGATATGGTTCTCCTTCAGTCCCTAATTTTGGAGGCGGACCTTGCTGCTTTCTGTAATTTGCTCTTGATTTATTTCTGGGGTTGTCACCAAGTTACCAGCCCCAGTGTGGCCAGCAGGACTAGGGCACTGGTCACCTCTCTTCACTCGAATCCTGGGGTCAGTTTTGGGCCCCTCATGACAAAGACACTGAGGGGCTGGAGAGTGCCCAGGGAAGGGAACGGAGCTGGGGAAGGGGCTGGAGCCCCAGGAGAGGCTGAGGGAGCTGGGAAAGGGGCTCAGCCGGGAGCAAAGGAGGCTCAGGGGGGCCCTTGTGGCTCTGCACAAGTCCCTGACAGGAGGGGGCAGCCGGGGGGGTCGGGCTCTGCTCCCAGGGAACAGGGACAGGAGGAGAGAGAACGGCCTCAAGTTGTACGAGGGAAAATTTAGGTTGGAAATCAGGGAAAATTTCATCACTGAAAGGGTGGTCAAGCACTGGACAGGCTGCCCAGGGCCGTGGTGGAGCCGCCATCCCTGGAGGTGTCCAAAAGCCCTGTGGATGTGGCACCTGGGGATGTGGGTCAGAGGTGGCCCTGGCAGTGCTGCAGGAATGGTTGGACTCAATGGCCTCAGAGGGCTTTTCCAAACTGAACAGTTCTGTGATTCTGTTGCTTTCCAAGCAGCCTCTGGCTGCCTCAGAGGAGTTGCTGGTGGCCCTGGGGCCCGCAGGGGTGGCTTTTGTGCCTCTCTGCCCCTCTGTGTGCCCGGGGTGTGCCCACAGATCCCGCCTGGAGCCAGCAGGACTCAGCCTTCCCCAGCCTGAGCACAGCCAAGCTGGTGATTCAGAGAGGAGACTCCAGCAACCAGGACAGTGTGACTTGACAGAGCACTTCCCAAACTTTCCAGGCCCTGGGTGAGATTTACAGAGCACTGGGTGTAGAGAAGTATTTCTTGTGGAGCAGAGGAGGGAAGCCAGCGAGCGTGGGCACTGGGAGGAAGCAGTGTGATCCATCAGCGGGGAAGAGCCAGACAACTGATCTGTTTGCTGCAATTCCACTTACAGCCAAGAAAAATGAGCCATCATCACAGGAATTATGTGTGGCAGGGAAGGACAAACTGCTCTAATCAAATCAGCAGTGGTTCAGATAACTCCTGGAAGAGCCCTGGCACCCAGCTCCATTTGGAGGGAGATATTGGGCTGGGAGGATGCTCCTGGCAGGACAACGAGGCGCAGACACTGCTCACCCTCCCCTCCTGCAGGATGGATAAATAAGCACTCAGAAGGCAGTGCCATGCACCTCCAGAATACTGATTCCCTGCTGCTAATATTTCCTGGCTCCCTGCTACAAAGCCAAGGCGATTTGATTTAAGCCAAAACAGAAATAAACAACTTCCCAACTGTAGGGCGAGGTGAGGCAGAAGAGGATGGTGGGGAGGGAATATGGAAGCAATGAAAACTAAAGCTAATCACGCAAGAGACTGACTGGCTCCCAGAAATGCCTGAACTGGCTCCTGAAGGCAAAGCTTTCACCTGGGTCTCCACTGCTCTGTTATTTTCCTCAAGAGAAGTGTGAAACTCAGGGTCAACGCCTTTGGAACTCCTTTTCAGTTTGCTGATCTGAGCAGCAGTGAACTTCCTTCTGCCCCTGTGTTGGCACAGAGCAAACCCCAGACCCTGAGAGGTTTTTTAATTCCAAGTCCTTGGGCCCCCACCATCAGAAGGATGTGGAGTGAGTCCAGAGGAGACCACGGAGATGCTCTGAAGGATGGAGCCCCTCAGCTCTGGAGCCAGGCTGGGAGAGCTGGGGGTGTTCACCTGGAGGGGAGAAGGCTCCAGGGAAACCTTAGAGCCCCAAGGAAAAAACAAATAGCCTCATTTAGGGCCAAACAGGGCCATCAGGACTTTGAAGGCCTGAACAAGCACCCCTCTATTAGACCTCATCTGGCTGCAGGTCCTGCCCAAGGGAAGAACAAGCCAGCTTTGCCCACAGCTCCCCAGCGGGTTTGGCAGACCATTCCCCTCCTGAGCCAGGCAGCACTGGCTCTCCTTCCAGCTCTCCCTGCTCCTGTGATGTATGACACCTGGGAACTCTCATATATCCAGTGGGCAGGCTCATTTATACAGTGTTTGAAAAATAGATGGTGTATGAAGTGCAATTTGGTGTTGTAGCAGAGCTCTGTCCCCCTTGGGGTGTCAGGGCATTTGATTAAAGCCCTTTTATGGGAAATCAATATTTTCCTCATTATAACTTTCATTCTCAGGCCTAAAAACTACTGAGATGGACTTGTAAGATGCTGCACTACATGCATGCACACACGGGTCTATTCATTAGGGGACTAATCCCACAGCATTTATTTTTCTTTCATAAGCTCTGACAGAGGTAAATAAGCAGTGAGGGGATCTCTCTCTAATGGGTTAGACACCATCTGCAGCAGGCATGCACTGTTTACTGCTGGATTAAAGGATCCTGCTTCAAAAAGCTGGCTCAGACCTTCCCAAGGTCCCAGCCAGAATCTTGGACAAAACTCTTCCAAGGCCAAAAACAGCCTAAAGCTTTGAGTTACACCCAGGGGCTGTAGCTGAGTCTCCTCTGCCTCTGTGAGACCCCTGCTGCAGCCCTGTGTCCAGGTCTGGGGTACGAGGACCTGGAGCGGCTGGAGCGAGTCCAGAGGAGGCCACGGAGATGCTCTGAGGGCTGGAGCCCCTCTGCTCTGGAGCCAGGCTGGGAGAGCTGGGGGTGTTCAACCTCAGAGCCCCTTCCAGGGCCTAAAGCGGGCTTGTGAAAAAAAGGCAGAGCAACTTTTTACAGGCAGAGAGTGACAGGGCACAGGGGAATGGTTTTAAACTGAAAGAAGAGATTTAGGTTAAGTGTTAGATGTCCCAGTGAGGGGGGCAGGCCCTGGCACAGGGTGCCCAGAGCAGCTGTGGCTGCCCCTGGATCCCTGGCAGTGTCCAAGGCCAGGCTGGATGGGGTTTGGAGCAACCTGGGACCGTGGAAGGTGTCCCTGCCCATGGCAGGGGGTGGGATGAGATGGGCTTTAAGGTCCCTTCCAACCCAAACCACTCTGGGATTCCATGATACGATTCCATGCTCAGTGGGATGAAATGAGTAAGGGACTGACTTGGGACCCACGAGACACAGACTTGGCTCAGCTTCTGCCTCTGCCCCCCTGGGGACCGACCCTGGGCTGTCCCTCGGGAGCTCCGTGCTTGGCTGTACCATGGGCTGAGGTCACTGTGCTCCGGTGGGGTGACGCCTGCGCACGGACATCCCTCAGGGGCTGCAAAAGGAGTGGGATCACGGCTGGGGTTTTGGCACAGAGCCTGTGGCTCTTCCCATGGGTAGCTCCAGGGGCAGCACAGCCCAGCCTGCCTGTACCAGCCCGGGCTGCTGCTCACTCCCACCCTGCAGCAGCTGTGGGAACCAGACAAGCAGCAGCAATAACAAAATAATGCTTAATAATCCCTTCCCAAAGCAGCCCTGATTTATTTCTCCTCGGGCTTGCTTTGACTCCTGCATCCTGATCCCAAAGTGCCAAAACCATGGGAACAGCCCAGATGCTCCACTTGGGAATGCCCAGCCACCAGCAGCTGCACCAGCACCAGCACCCTGCCCTGATTCAACCTAATTATGGAATCCTCTCGCATGGAAAAGCCCTCTAAGATCAAATGCTAAGAGTTCTAATGCTTCCCCAGCACTGCCAAGCCCACTGTGTCCCCAAGTGCCACACCCACATGGAAATGACGATAACATTATCATAAATCCAATTTCCTTCCCGCTCAACACTGAGGAGGCAGATGAACATGTCCAGCAGCACTTCCTCTTCACAGTTTGAACTACGAGTTTTCACACTCCAGTTTATTGTTGGTTATTGGTTAGGGAGATTTTGGGAGCCAGAATGAGGCACATGGGGGCAAGATGGCAAATGAGGCGTAAGGAGAGGACAGGTCCTGTCTCAGTGTCCCCAACCCAGCCCAGAGCCGCACTCCTCACTCCACACCACTCCTCTCTTGGGCACTTCCACTGTGGACTCACTTGGTCCTGGAACGATCAGAATAAACTTTATTACCTTCTGTTTAAAGAGTTCAGGCGCTCCAGCCGCCCAGTGTGACAAAAGGACAAACTTCCCAACAAGATGAAAGGAACAAAGTGACCGCGATGGCAAACGGAGGGACAAAGTCCCAGCATCAGCTGGGGAGAGAAATGTTTCTGTTCGTTACTTTTTTCTTTCAAAATACAAACTGTCATTAACATCTGAAAGGACAGAATATCTTCTGCTTGCTCCCTGGAGGTTACGAAGTGGGAAGGAAAAGTTTGCAAACATTTTCCATCTCTCCTACTGTTCATTCTTGGAAAAATGTCAGATGTTCAAAATATATCTGAGGGTTTTGTGCCCAATCACACATGGATAATGATGCTGCTTCGCAGGGGGATGAGTGCGTATGAGAAACGCCTCCATTTAGAGGAAATATAAGTTGGGGTTTTATCCAGGATGAGTGGGACCAGACAAAGGGGAGTTTTGAAAGGGACCCAGCTGGTTTTGTGGGGGCAACCTCCCTCTGGGTGAAAGCTGGCAGGGCTCAGATGGGGATCTGCTGCTGGGAACAGCCAACACCAGCCTGAATCTGATCCAAGGCTCATCTGTGCCCTGTTATCTTCCACGGCTCCTTTGCTCCATCAGTCACACTCTCACAAAGCCCCAGAATGAATTAATTTGTCTGGGGAAAAACAGCCAGACAAGAAATCCAGAACAAAGCCAGGCATCAGTGTTCCAAGGGAGAGCAAACCACATTCCCAAAGGCATTCCTCAGGTCAGCCTTCTCTGTGTGCCCGTGTCCGGGAGGAAACACCCTCCCAGTGCTGGGATGGCAAGGGGCAGCACTGCACTTATAAGCCACGTGGCTGACGGTGGCCAAGGGCTCGTCCTCCTCTCAGGGGTGCTCAGGGCACATCCAGCTATCCAACACCCTCTTGCCAGGCAGAATAAAGCCCTGGTGCCTCCTGACCCTGCACATGACAACGTGGATCTGCACAGCCGCTTGCACTCCCCCTGCCCCAATAATTTTAGGATTTGCCACTGAGGGATTTTCATCATTTTGAGAAGCTTAGACACCGGAAGGGAGCCCTGCTGCTTCCCAGCACTGGCAGGATTTACAGGCAGGGGTAGGGGAAGGAAACTTTATGAGATTTATGCACTTTCTTTCTTTAAATGTGTCATTTTCTACTTCCTGACCTCGTTTCCAGCCTCACATTTGCACGTGCACTTGCAGGAACCCGGCTTGAGGATTAGAGGCAAGCAGTGCCTTTAATGCCTTTATTTGATTTTAAAGGTGACAGCAGGAAACTCAGATGTCTCTCCTGAGCCCCCCAGTGGAATATGTCCATCAGGGACCCCACAGCCTTCAGGGCCAGGCACATCACCTGAGAGCACCTCCATGCCAGGGCAGGGACAGTGCAGATCCACAGATTCACACAGAGGGAATCCAACAGATGGCTCAAAGCAAACACATGGAACCACAGAATGTCCTGGGCTGGGAGGGAGGCACAAGGATCATGGAGTGGCCCTGCCCACACACCCCAACAACCCCACCCTGGGCAGCCCTGGCAGCGCTGCCCAAACGCCCCTGGAGCTCTGGCAGCCTCGGGGCCGTGCCCATTCCCTGGGGAGCCTGGGCAGTGCCCAGCACCCTCTGGGGGAAGAACCTTTCCTGATCTCCAGCCCGAGCCTGCCCTGGCACAGCTCCACCCATTCCCTGGGTGCTCTCATTGGTCACAGAGCAGAGATCAGTGCCTGTCCCTCCTCTTCCTCACATGGAAGTTGCAGACTGGGACGAGTCTCCCCTCAGTCTCCTGTCGCTGAACAGACCAAGTGCCTTCCTCACAGGGCTTCCCCTCCAGGCCCTTCCCCGTCCTTGTGTCCCTCCTTTGGACACAGGGACCCTCTGGGGCTGCCCTGGCTGCTCCCCAACCTCGACAGCCGTGGTGACACAGGGTGGGGATCTCAAGGGGATTTGGGGCTGTCTCCCACTGGTGTGCGAGGTGCTGCTGGGTGAGTCCTGGCACAGCTGAGGGAACGGAGATGAGACCTTCTGCCGTGCCCAGGAAGGCGTGGCTGTGAACCCACACCTGCACTGGACGGTCACCAGGTGCTGGGGGTCTCTCTGGGGTCTGGGTGGATTTCCAGGAACCACCTCTTTTCTTCTCATCTCTACTCTTTCTTCTGTTATTGATGTATATGAAAAAGCCCTTCTTGTTGTCCTTGACATCCTTGGCCAAGGACATCATCCCAGGACAGAAGATGAGACCAGGACAGTGTGTGTACTCCAAACCTGCTCCTGCAAACCTGAGAGCTGCTCATGCTACTGCATCTCAGGTGGAAATTCCAACAAGTTCCGTAACAATGAGTGTCTGGGAAGAGAACACCTCTAGGAAGGCCTTAAAGAGCCTCTTGGGTAAGACTCTGGCAGGAGCACAGCCCTTTTCAGACATCAGAGAAGGTGCAAGGAGTGGGAGCTTCTGAACAATGCAGATGCAGAAAACCTTCCAGCCCAGCACATGAGAAAAGCCAGGTCTCAGCCTGTCCCAGGTGACAGTGTAAGGCGTGAGCACAAGCACGTGTTCCATCACCAGCTCTTAAACCAGCTGGGGCAGCTGGGGTGCCTGGCAGGGTGTGAGGGCTGAGCCTCTTTCTACCTCCAGACCCTCACGTTCCATACTCATGTGCATCCACCCATACCCAGAAAGAGCTCAGCTCGTGCTGAAAATTGGCACAATTCTGTGGGGAAGTCCATGAACTGAGACCAAATCTGCCCTGCACGAGCTGCAGCAGCCCCAGCTGCTCGTGGAACTCCAGGTTCTGCCCTGCTTTTACAGAAGAGACTTAACTATGATTAATAATTAACTTTAGTGCAGCAAGATTAGTCCCTAAGGAAACACCAGGATGACTTTATTTGGTTTTATTCACCCTGTAGGAAACATTGCCAGGTGACAATGCTCAGTGAGAAATTTCTACAGAAGTGGTAGGATTTACAAACTTCCAAAGGATTTATAAACCCTCTGACTTTCAGGATGTGTGAAAACCACAGGTCTGTATTTTAAGCACCTTCTCCAGAACACCTCGTGATCTCAGGGTTAGCAGATTATCATGATTTGGGGTGAAACACATCCTGGGAGGTTGACTGGAGTAATTACACTTCTCCAAAATCCAGGGCACTGCAGAGGCTCAGGCTTATCCACAACCATGACCTTGGCTAAGTCTGACATAACTTATTCCAGAAGAGAACTCCCCCACTTAGAAGGAACTTAAAAACAAGCACTTGTGAATCTGCCATGTTCGAGCAGGAAATGTGATTTCTTCCCCCAAATTCTATCTCACTGAGGACCCTCATGAGTGGAACCATCTCTCTCTCTCCGAAGACTGAGAGGATTCAGGGTGCTACATTAGAAAATGCTTCCTTGAACAGAGGTGCTGTCTGACACCTCTGGGGGGTTTGCTGGTGTGCTGTGAATGTCCTGTAATTTAACATCTGTGCACTTCAAGTTTGATATAAAATGGTCACTCGAGTTTGATTTTTAAAAATATCTTCTAAATTTTCTTAATCAGGGGTTTGCTGCTTTATTTTATTTTTCATTTCTATAAAAGGTTGTAAAGATACGAAATTCCACAAGAGATGGAATTCCTCAAATTCACAAAAATCTGTGATTAAAAGATGCTGAAACAATTGCTCCTAATGCTGGTAACTTCTGAAATTCCTGGGAGGTGCTTGGTAACCGTAATAAAAAAGCTAATAAACACCTTCCACTCCTCCAGCGTGCTGCGGACTGGGGAGCAAACACATTCCCAACAACATCTCATCACACCTGTTAGAAAGATCATTACATTGCTTTTGATTAAGTGTCAGGAATAAACTGTGGATGAATGATGGACTTTTTTAATGAGTTCAACGTCCATGAAAAAATTTTCTTCCCTGGGTCAATTAGAATTTCAAAGCAAAATTCCTATGGGACCAATTTATTGGGAGTGCAAAGAGGCTTTTGTTCTGCATTTCCCAGACACTCCATAGGCTGCCTGACCTGCCTGTGTTTGGATATCTGGAGTTTGCTTACTCAGATAAGAGGCTGAATGCCCCAGCTGAGAGCTCTGGGGAGCAGCTTTCCCTTCCTGGCTGATAACACGGATTTTGGTGCTGTTACTCACAAAAGAAAAAGATAAATGTCCTGCACAGTGAACACCTCCTCACGACTTGTCAAACCATCCAGGGATTTTTGCAGGCAGAGATGTTCAGTGCAGTCTGGAGCCAAGGAGCTCTTCCTCTTTATATGGGATCCTTCCTGGAGTGCCTACACAGGTCACCAAAGTGCCTTCTGCATGTGATATGGGACAGCACTGGCCCAAAGCAGAGAACAGGCCCATGATTTCAGACCCTGTGTCAGCCAGATGATCGTGGAAAAGGTGGCCATGGACAGGATCCAAGCTGCTCTTGGGTGGCTGCTGTGACACGGCCATCAACTCCCCAAAATTTCAGTTGCAAGTCATCTTCCAAACCTCTTAGAGAAACATGACAACTACTGCTGGCATGACCAACCACAGAACATCCAAACTGCTGGCCCAGGGCAAACCAAAGGTCCACCCCACCTGTCTCTGTGGACAGGGGACAGCGTGTGCAGGGTAATACTGAGTATATCCAATAATTTCACAGAGGAAGTGAAGAAACAGAGTTGAGAAACATTCCCATCCCTGAAAGTGCTCAAGGACAGGCTTGATAGGGCTTGGAGCAACCTGGAGGAGTGAAAGGTGTCCCTGTCCATGGCAGGGGTGCGGAATGAGATGGGCTTTGATGTCCTTCCAACCCAGAGCATTCTGAGATTCCCTGAAACACAGCAGGGAAGCTGGCAGAGGTGACTGCTGCCCTCTTCACTCTGCCCTCCCCACCCCATGGCTCAGCCTCCCCTTCCTGCTGCTCCTCCTTGGACTGTCACCCAGAGAGGCAGGAAAAGCCTGGGAACTGCTGGCACTGAGCCTTTTGAGGGACCTGGGCTCCAGACTGCAGTTTCTAGACCACAGACACGGTCTTAACCTTGATTTAACCATCTACAGGTCCAGGTGCTGCTCTGGCACAGAACGCATCCAATCCAAAGTGACACGGCCTCAGTTTGGTAAACCCACTCCTTGCCCAGCAGGATGCACGAAAAATCAGGGCATCCATTCCTCAAAACTTCCCAGCATGTCACCTTCCACAATCAAACACAGCCCTAGAATGAACAGGAAAATAAGACATGGGCTCAAGTCTTGGTGCAAACCTCTCCTTGGGGGAGTGAATTCCCAGATTCTGGATTTTCTTGATTTTCCATTCAAGGCAGCTTTATCTTTGCCCCCACAAGGACAGGTTTGCCCTTGGGGGGAAGGCTGAAGCCCTTGAAGTGGAGGGGTTCTCAAGGAATTCTCAGTGAGCCAGCACAGCTGCAGAAGGGAATCACAGAAAAACCATAGAATATCCTGAGCTGGGAGGGACCCGCAGGATCACCCAGCCCAGCCCCTGGCCCTGCCCACACCCCCCAACAACCCCACCCTGGGCAGCCCTGGCAGCGCTGTCCAAACGCCCCTGGAGCTCTGGCAGCCTCGGGGCCGTGCCCATTCCCTGGGGAGCCTGGGCAGTGCCAGCACCCTCTGGGGGAAGAATCTTTCCTGATCTCCAGCCTGACCCTCCCTGACACAGCTCCAGCCATTCCCTGGGTCCCATCCCTGGTCACCAAGGTCCATCCATGTAAAATCCTCTGCTCCACAACAAGAAGAAGGGGCAGTTGTGGAAGTGCTCAGTACCCTGGTGCTGGTCCAGGCACTCAGGTAATTATTTGTTTAAATCTGAGCCCAAGAGCAGCCTAATTAGATGCAACAGGACACCCCTCCAGCCTAAGTGTTTTGCTGGAGCAGCTCCCTGGTATAAAATATAAAGCCAGGGGCTCTGTGCAGAATACAGAGGGATTTTGATTAAATTCTTCTGTCGGGGAAGGCGGGAGGGAGAAATGTAGCCTTTACTGAATGCCCTCCTCAGTTTACAATTTATATTCCAAAAAGCTGAGAGCCGTGGTCTTTAGGCAGGAAGGAGGAGATCAGCATCACCCGCAGCGAGCGTCCTCCCCTGCCCACCACTCAGAGCTGATGTGGAATCTAAAAGGGAATCAACCTTATCTTATCTTTTCAGTCAAAAAGGGAAAAAGGGAATGATTGTGCTTCCTCCAAGGAGGGACAAGACTGTGTGACTCAGGCTTTCCCACTGATTTTGGATGCCCCCAAAGGACTGGCACACACCTGCTGAGAGCTGGTCCTTGAGCTGCTGCCTCCCAGCGCAGCCCCTGGCTCCCAGTGAGCAGGTCCAGCTGGGCAGAACCACCTCCAGATCCAAGCAAACCTCACCTGGAGCTATGCAAAGGACAAAGGAAAGACACTGCACGTGGCACAATGGTTCCTGCCCAATTTGGAGGTGTGAATTTGCCCAGCAGGCAGCATGGCAGAGGGGGATGATCCCAATCCACCAACAACCCCCAGCTCTCTCCATCTCAGCCCTCTTCATATGAATCAACCCCCTAAAACCCTCCACAGCCAGACCTGGCTGCACAGCTACGTGCCTGTAATGACCAAAATGTCAATTTATTTTTCCCCCAGCCTGCAGAGCTTCAGAGATTCCAGCTACGGTGGTGACCTGCTAATGACCCACCATCAGCACAGCTGCCAGCCCTGCTGGGACTGCCCCAAAACCACGGGCTTTGCTGAGAGCTTCAACTAACCCTGCCTCAAAAAACCCCCATATTTCCCCAAAAATTGTAGAATGGGTTGGGTTGGAAGGAACCTTGAAGACCATTTTGTTCGAATGTTGCTGTCATGGGCAGGGACTTTCCACCAGACCAGGCTGCTCCAAGCCCTGTCCAACCTGGCCCTGAAAATCAAGCCATGGAAACTCAAAACCATCCCAAACCAGCAGCACTGGGAACTCCCAGCCTCCACAAGATGGCAACTTCCTCCTGCACGTTTCCACCAGGATTTCCACAGGGTTTTTTACCAGCAGCTGGTTTGGAGGGGGTTTGGCTGCTGCCTGGTTGAACACACTGTGGCTGTGGGTGGTCAGTGCTGAACTGGAAGCCAAGCTCTGCACATCAATAATACCATGTTTCCCCAATAATACCGTGTTTCCCCAAATGTGGCTGCTCTGAATTCATCTGTCTCCCAGTTCTCCGTCCATCCCAAGCCACTTTCTGCATCATTTCACCTTGTTGTGGTTTAACCCCAGCTGGCAACTTAGCCCCACACAGCTGCTCCCTTGCTTCCCCTGGGTGGGATGTTAGAGGGGATTGGAAGGGTGGAAATGAGGGAAATGTGTTGGGATAAAGACAGTTTAATGGGGAAAGCAAAAGCTGTGCATGCAAGCAAAGCAAAACGAGGAATCCATTCCACACTTGCCCTGGGCAGGCAGGTTTCAGGATCATTACAGATTCATGGAATGGTTTGGGTTGAAAGGACCTTAAAGCTCATCTTGTTCCATAGGCAGGGACACCTCCCACTACACCAGCATTCTCCAAGCACTGTCCAGCCCAGCCTTGAGCACTTCCAGAGCATCTGTGCGCTCCTTCACCCCTAACAGTGACTCGGGGAGACAAACACCATCACTCCAAACATCACCTCCATCCTTCTTCCTCCAGCTTTACATGCTGAGCACGATCCCACATGGCCTGGAATAACCCTGGGGACAGCTGAGCTGTCCCCTTCCCACTCCTTGTGCTCCCCCAGCTGCTCCACTGGTGGGGTGAGGAGCAGGGCAGACCTCGCCTCTGAGCCCTGCTCAGGTGTGACTGCAACATCCCTGTAACACCTGCACTGTTCCCAGCACAAACCCAAACCAGCTCCTGGGAGAAAATTAACACTGTGCCATCCCAAACCAGCCCCTGCATCAGCACCCCACAGCCAGGGCAGCACCCTGCTGGCACAGCCACAGCCCCGGGTGACCCGGGCAGGTGTTTAACCTCTGCAGGGCCATCTATCGGTGGAGCCCAGGCAGCTGTCCCCAGCCCCTGCTATTCAGGAACTGCTCATGGCACTGCCACCCTGCGCAGGGAGGGCACGGCCCGCCCAGGAAAGCTTTCTACAGAGGTCAGCAGTGAACAGCAAACCCGCAGCAGGGGTGCTCAGTGCTTCCTTTTTGATTTTGGCCACCTTTCTGTGCAGATTTGTGCCTTATAACACTTGTGCACTGTCCCTTTAAATGAGTTCTAAATTCTGGGACCAGGTGGAGAAGGACAGAAAGCGTCTGTTTCCTTCAGAAAATAAAAAGTCTCCTTTTGCATGGAGCAGGAATGTTGTTCCCCTCCAAATCCACTCCTGAGCCTCCCTGCCTATGCACACACACGGACAGGGAGCTCTGAGAGGAGCTGTGTGGTGTCAGCAATCCTCCACCTCCAAACAAGTCAGAAATATTCCTCAGGAGCAAAGACAGCAACCAGAGATGCTGATCAAACTGAGAAACTAATAAAGAAAACCTTTCCCAGATCACACAGGCTGTGACTCAGAGGCAAAGCTAAGCTTTAGGATTATCCCACTTACAGCTTCAGAAGAAAATTCAATTAAATGACAGTCTACCCTGAGTGCCCCCTTTGCAGGGATGCAGTGGGCACCCAAGGAGGGCCCGTCTGGTGCAATGTGGGCAGGGAAGAAGAGCAGGAAGGAAAAGTGTCCTGGGATGGGAGATAGGAGATGTAGGACCCACAGCAGATATCGGAGCAGCTGGAACAAACGAGTTGCAGGAGGCAATTTAAAGTAAAGAATTACGAGACAGACAAGGAGAGTCAAGAAAAACAAACCCCAGAAATTCATTCCTTTCAAAAGAGAGGGCGAGACAGGGTTAGCAGCAAGTGGTCCCCAGCAGGGTGAGCAGTACAGCCTGAGCTACAAATCACACTTGATTTGAGCAGCCCTGGGAAGCAGAAAGCTGGAGAGGCGATGCAGCGGCTCCGGCATTTCCTCAGGGATTTGCCCAGTGAGGTCTCGTGTGCTGCTGGCACGGGGCTGACAGAAACGGGGCACAAACCCAACGGAGTGACCTGCCTGCAGAGATCTCCCTGACTCACTGCCCTGGGAGGTCTCCCACTGCCCACACTGGGAGTTCTGTGCTGTCCTCTTCTAATCCAGCTCCTGTTTGTCCTGGGACAGCTCATTTCGGGAACATTCCTCTGCTCCTTCCCACAGGGCAGGCTCATCATGGAGCACAGACCTCTCAGACCTCCTGTCCTTTGCTCTCCCCTCCATCTGTTCTCCTCCCTTGCTGGTTTCCCTCAGGAGCTGATGCAGAAGCAGCATGGGGTGGAGGACCAGCACGTGGCAGCCAGGTTGTTGTATTTTGGCTGCAGTGTCCTTGCTCCACACCCCAGAACTGCCCATGTGGGATCCACAGGGTCAGGGTCACCAGGTGCCTGACTGCTGCCTGGACAGCTGTGTGTCCCTGGGGAGACCAGCCCTGAACACCCCCAGGCCAGACAGATGAAAATACTGAAGCTTAAATTGCTGACATGAAAAACACGTTGGCGTCCGGAGGGAGGCTCCTTGTTACGCAAGGAAATAGTCTATAAAATTAAAAAATAAAGTAACAAAACCAACAGGCTGCTCAAGCATCCAAGCCAAAATCCTTGGTGGTCATTAGCTGCTGCCTGCTAAATGGCCAGGCAGTCTTTATTAACCAAAAACTGCAGCGGCAAACTCCAGTGACAGGAGAGCTCTGGAGCTAAAATAAATCTTAGAGACTTTCCAGCCAACGCAGTGGAAACACCAGGGTTTGCAGCAGTCTGGGATGCCTGGGGAGAGCAGGGGGAAGGACATCCAGAAATTGGCTGGGCAAGCTGTAACTACACTGAACAGATCACCTCAGGTTAGCAAAGCTGGAGTCAATACCCAAGCCTTCAGATTGAGACTTTCAATCAAGTGCTTAATTAACGGAGCCTAGAAAAGCAGGGTTCTGCAATTTAATGAGACACTCAACGCAGAGCTAAGTGCTTCAGATATCCAAGCTTTCAAAAAACATGAGAGAGCAATAAAAGAAAGTGAAGACTATGCAAATATAACCCCTCTTTGGGTCGACTGCAAGGTCTGCTGCAAGAAATGAGGAGGCACCATTGCTGGAATGGCTCTGAGACAGTGACAGGAATATTGATTAAGGGGCTTGATCCTCAATGGATTCAGCTTCTCTGATTTCAAGAGGATATCCCAGATTTCCCTCTGCTGTAGGGAGAGCTGCCTCCTGCAGTTCACTTCCCCGGCTTCTTCACCTGTACGGCCCAAGCTGGGAGAGCCAGGAAGCGGCCAACAGCTGTGCTGGGAATTCCAGCAAAGTTTCACAAAACTGAGTCCCTTTAGCTGTCTCTTTGTCTCCTCCGCATGCTCTGATAGGAGGATCAGAAAGCAAAATGCCCAAGCAGAGCTGGAGGTGCCCTCAGCGAAGAGAGTCACGTCAGGAAGGCACCAGGAGCAAGGCATGAGGAGCAAGCCTTGCGGAAAGGAACTTCAGACCCACATGAACCCCGGGTGCTCCCGCCTTTGGCCTGACCCTGAGCTGGCCTTTCCAAAACGGGTTCATGGGGTCCATGTGGGGAGGCAGCAGGTGGGACACCTTGCTGAGAACTGCTCTGTGCAGTGTCACACTCCTGCTCTGAGGGCTGCTGGGTGTGACTGTGTGGTAAACCACAGAAGGAATCCCAGAATGGTTTGGGTTGGAGGAACCTTAAAGCTCATCCCATCCCCCCCCCTGCCATGGCAGGTGTTATAAATAAGAGACCAGATTATCAATTTAACAACTGTCCATTCATTTTATACTTCATTGTAGTTTATTATTCATTACCTGAATGTTATATTCCATCCTTTATTAACAGTTACTGCTAATTACTCTGTTGTTGTAAAAAAACAAAAAAACCAAAAAAACCCAGAAAACCCACCTCCAACTCGCGGTAAGCTACTCCTTATCAGAATATGCAAATTTAAGGAATGTATGGTATCCTTACCCTTCCCCCGTTGCCCAGCTACTGGACCCCAGGCCTGTCTGAAGATACCAGAGAGAAGACAAAAACAGAAAACCTGATATGCAAACGAAAACCTAAAGGACTCTTGGGAGAAGCAACAAACCCCTAGAAAAAAAAACAAAGACAAGCCAACGAACTTTTTAAGAANGCTGAATTCCTCCTCCCCCATGTCGAAGCTGGGAGCAGCGGAGGTGTGCGCAGCCTGCCGGGCACCCAACCCAAGCTGATCACTTTTAATAAAGGCTTTTAAAGGACTCGCAGTCCTGCCCGTATTCATTTCAGCAGGGACACCTTCCACTATCCCAGGCTGCTCCCAGCCCCGTCCAGCCTGGCCTTGGGCACTGCCAGGGATCCAGGGGCAGCCACAGCTGCTCTGGGCACCCTGTGCCAGGGCCTGCCCACCCTCACAGGGAACAATTCCTTCCCAATATCCCATCTAACCCTGCCCTCTGGCAGTGGGAAGCCATTCCCTGTGTCCTGTGCCTTCATCCCTTGTCCAAACTTGCTCTCCTGGAGCCCCTTTAGGCCCTGGAAGGGGCTCTGAGCTCTCCCTGGAGCCTGCTCTTCTCCAGGTGAGCACCCCCAGTTCCCCCAGCCTGGCTCCAGAGCAGAGATCCTAAATCCCAGGCTTTGGGGCCTCCTGCTTGACAAGCATCCACAGGGGCTCTGAGGAGGGTGAGGTCCAGGGCATGGGTCAGTCTCTAAACTCAGGGCTTGAGGCTTGGCAGGACTTTTGCACTGCCAGTTTGAAAACTGAGACACTCATTTCAAGATCAAAATTCTAGAGATTAAAAAAAAAATTTGAGAGTACAGCATGCGGCCCCAAAGATGATTCAGGGCTGGAAGAAAATGCTTGACAAAGGGAAAATTAAAAGACTTTGCTCTGTTTAGCTCATCAAAAGGGATATGGGAAGGTGATGTGATTACTGTGTGTAAGAACCTTCATCTGCAGACAATACTGGATACCAAAGGGCTCTTTAATCAAAAGGGTAAAAACACAACAGGAATAATGGCTGCAAGCTGAAGCCCGACCAATTCAAATGAGATAAAGGGTACAAATTATAGCAGGGAGATGATTAACCACTGGCACAAGTGACAAGGGGGGCAGGGGAGTCTGACTGTTGACATCTTAACTGCATTTCTGTCTGAAAGAGACACTTTAATCACGCTCAGGTTCCCAAGCTCGGTGCTGGGTTGGACTGGGAGCGAGCACCAGGAGGCACAAACAATGGTGGAATGACAGTGACGGGCTGATCCCAACACCTCCCAGACCCTCCGGGCTTCTTCTTAAGGAAATCCACCTCCAGGGATCCCTCCCGCTGGTCTGAGGCAGCAGGTTAACACTGCCCTCGGGGGAGATGCCAGCCTGCCGTGGGATGCTCCTGGGGAGCACAGACTGGGGAATCCAGGCCCAGCCCACCCCTGGGCTCTGCCCCACACTTGGCAGGAGCAGCTGGAAGACCCTGCCCGTCTGTGCTGAAACAGAGATTTTTGAAGTTCACTTGAGTTAACAACATAAATTAAACATTTACATTTTAGCTTGTAGAATTATGTGTTGAATTTTAACCTTTTACTTAAGAAACCTCTGCCATGGTACAAAGGGCATAGGAAAATCCAAATCTCTGAAGCTTCTTGCATAAAAGACAATACCGGAGAAGACCAGGAGATGCAAAGAACCCAGATAAAGGGGCTCCTCTGTCTCCAAGCTTATCAAGACTGACAGACGTGCTCAGATAGGCACCAAAAGACCAAAAGCGCACGCGCAGAGGAGAAAAGTTCAGAAGGTCAGTCATGAGAAAGACCACAATCTTCAGCCTCAGAGACCACCAGAGACCCCCGCACGACCACCACAGCAAACCACGCATGCCCAGAAGGGCGGGGACCTATTTAGCATGGGAGGCGAGGACAGGCGAGGACAGGCGAGGCCAGGGGTTGAATATGCATGCCAGAGTTGTGTAATGTATTGCATATGGAACACCTTTGTGAA
>WEIT01035971.1:0-28188 GCA_013389985.1 Dryoscopus gambensis | reverse complement strand
GGACGGAGCCCCGGCCCCGCTCCCCTCCGGAGCGGCTGGATCCGGGCATCACACGCTGCCCCACAGCAGGCTCCTGCCCTGCCACAGAGGCACCCAAACTTCTCTTTGGGGTCCAGGGAAAACTCCAGCTCAGCCACCCCGCAGATGAAGCAATTACTGCTAATTAGGAGCTGAAAACAGCGAGTGGTTGAGGAGCAAGGCTTTTGGGACAGGGACTGGCACTGAGGGGACAGGGGGAACCATCCCTGTCAGGGAACCAAGGCAAACGTTTTCAGCATGGGAAGGAGGACATTTAGTAAGCTGTGACCTGCCCAGGTGCTGAGCCCTGGCTGTGTTTCATCCCAGGAAAGGCTGGATATGGCATTCAAGGACCACACAGCTCCTGGGGGTGCCCAGCTGGAGCTCTGAGCAGGCACGGGCTTCCCACTGAGCTCAGGGCATGGCCACCACCAGCTCTGGGCACTCCTTGTCCGGCACGGAATCACAGAACTATGGAATTGTTATGGAAAAGGCCTCTGAGACCATTGGGTCCAACCATCCACCCAGTGCCACCACGTCCTAAATCATGTCCCCAAGTGCCACAGCCACGTGCCTTTCAACCCCTCCAGGGATGGGGACTCCATCACCGCCCTGGGCAGCTGTGCTGGTGCTTGACAACCCTTTCCATGAAGGGATTTTTCCTAATATCCAACCTAAACCTCCCCTGGCACTATCTGAGACCACAGCACCCCTGGCTGAGACACTGCACAAGGGTGCCACCCTGCACCCAGCGATGTACTGGGAGCACCAGGGACTGACACAGGTGAGTGGCTCTGCCCTCTCAGGGAGCCCCAGCTGAAATCATTTGGTACCATTTGGGGTCCTCCCCTCTACAGACCATTTCCAGGGGTAATATCCAGGTTATTTCTCAGGGGCTGAAGGAGGAGGAGGAAGATGTATTTTCCCTGATCCCCAAGGACACACAGCACCCACTGAGGGACTGCACGTGGTTGTGGGAGCCCAACCCTCGGCTGGTGGGGGCACCAGAGGCTGCTCTGCCCAGCCCAGGACTCCTTCATGCCAGTGGCAGATGTGTCCATATCCCTGGGAGCGCATTCATAGACTCACTGCTCCAACAATATTTACCTGCAGGCTGCCAAGGGCTTCTCGACTGAGCAAATATTTGTGTGCTCCACCCTGACAGCCCCACTGGCTGGGAACAGCATCCTTGGGAGATGGGTCAGCAGGGAGCTGCACAGCTGAGGCTGCTCCTCCACGGCCAGAGCCCCAGCAAAGCCAACAGGTCCTTTTCCACAGCTGTGACAAGGGGACGTGCCCGAGGACACCTCAGGGGGTCTTCCTGGCAGAAACTGAGGCTCCTCCTTTCTGCCCCAGTGGTCCTGAATGGAATGATGCTGCTGGGATAACCCCAGATGCAGCCCTGAGCACAGAGGACATAGCTCACATCCAGTAGTTCCCTGCTGGAAAAGCCCAGCTCCGAGTGAGAGACTTCGGAAGTCTTTCTATGGACACCATCCATGAAACCTTCTGGGCAAGGCTGCGTTTGGCTCCTTGAACCAGGACACAGCAGGTTTTGGGGAGACCCAACCTTTCCAGAGGGCACTGCTGGCAGTAATGGGATCCATCCCTTTTTCCCGGGAATGTGTCTGGGAATGCTACTGCCCACTCCTGCTGATCCCTGCCTGGGGTTGGAGCTGCTGGAGCTGCTGGATTTGGGCATCACAGGCTGCCCCACAGCAGGCTCCTGCCCTGCCACAGAGGCACCCAAACTTCTCTTTGGGGTCCAGGGAAAACTCCAGCTCAGCCACCCCGCAGATGAAGCAATTACTGCTAATTAGGAGCTGAAAACAGCGAGTGGTTGAGGAGCAAGGCTTTTGGGACAGGGACTGGCACTGAGGGGACAGGGGGAACCATCCCTGTCAGGGAACCAAGGCAAACGTTTTCAGCATGGGAAGGAGGACATTTAGTAAGCTGTGACCTGCCCAGGTGCTGAGCCCTGGCTGTGTTTCATCCCAGGAAAGGCTGGATACGGCATTCAAGGACCCAAGTTTATCCCAAGATCCAAGTTAATTCCCTGTGTGCCAATTTGTCACCCTTATCTGCAGCAGCCCATGCTGGTCTGGCAGGGCTTGGAAGCAAATGTTGCCCTTGAGGAAGCAGCACGTGCTGGGAAAAGAGATCCGTCCCTGGAATGGAATTCTCAGGATTTTGGGAGAGGGACACAGCACCTGCAGCAGGCAGTGGGGCTTTGCTGGGGAATCCTCTCTCTTCTATCAGAAAATTACCCCCCGACAGTGCTGGAGAGCAGCTGGAAAGGGAGGGGAAAGGGTTTGCCATGAAATATGTGCAATGAAATCACACAGAAAAATATATCAACTGTGGCCCCTTTTTCTTAGATTAAAACTCAAAGCTACAATTTCCTGTTTCTCAGTAAAGGTTACAGCTTTCATTCTTCTTTCTAGAAGCATGACAAGTCCAAACTAAAAAACTTTCTATGGCATTTCCCCATCCCTGGAAGTGTCCAAGGCTACCTTGGATGGGGCTTGGAGCAGCCTGGGACAGTGGAAGGTGTCCCTGCCATGGCAGGGGTTGGAATGAGATGAGCTTTAAGGTCCCTTCCAACCCAAATATTTTCGTGATTCTATGATCTTTGAGGTCTCTATCAACCCAAACCACTCTGTGATTCTATGATTCTATGTCAATTTGCATGAAAAAAGTAATTTTTAACCTAAAAAACCTTGAATTAAAACTCACCCTTTTCATTTGTCTTCTGTAGAACGAAATCCCCAATGTCATCGCTATGGAGAGCTATGAAATCTATAAAAGGTGGCCTTCCCATCAAATTCTGTGATCATGGCATTATTGATGTATCCCCACTCCACAGGAGTTCCCTGCAAAGAGCCTGGAAAATGCTGATTATCAGGAGCATTGGTCAGCAAACTGCCAAGTGCTGGACTATTTGCTGTGCTGCTGCCCGTGATAAATAAATAAAACTGCTGCTTTGCCCTTTATAGCATTGATTAGATCTGGGTAAAAAACAAATAGAGAAGAAAAAAAATTACAGGAGGGATTTACAGTTGCTCCTCGACTCAGTCTCAGCCCAGGGGGAGGAATTCCTGTGGATTGTGTTGCTCCCAAGGTGCTGCAGCGGGATGGTGAAGATTTTTAACACTGCCCAGCTGTGGGTCCATACCAAACTGGAGTGGGTGGCACAGCCCTGGCTGAGGGTGGGCTGCAGGGTTTCTGAGCTGCTCTGCCCCCCAGCAGCCAGCCAGAGGCAGGAATAGCCTGAAGGAGCAGGAAAATGGGGAGTCCAAAGAAGGAAACGGGTCCACAAGCCCCAAAACCTTTCCCAGTGAGGAAAAGCACTGCAGGAGCAGCATCCTGGTGCAGACCAGGAGCAACCTCTCCTTCCATCACCTCTTTGCAGAGTGCCTGGTGGCCTCTCCCATGCTGGCCATGGCACAGGAGCACAGGGAGGGCTGGAACTTGGACCTTTCCTACAGGGTGAGCAACCTACAGGGTGCCCAGAGCAGCTGTGGCCAGCCCTGGATCCCTGGAAGTGCCCAAGGCCAGGCTGGATGGGGCTGGGAGCACCCTGGGATAGCAGAAGCTGTCCCTGCCCATGGCAGGGGGTGGGACTGGATGAGCTTTAAGGTCCCTCCAACCCCAACCATTCCAGGTACTATAATTTTGCCCTGCTCCAACACCACCATTCCTGGTGCAGTTCCAAGCCCTTAAATGCGCAGCAGGCTCAGAGCCCAGGGGCCAGCTCAGAGCCCAGGGGCCAGCTCGGAGCCCAGGGGGACTGCAAAGCTTGGGCTGGGGTGGGTCTGCCCTGCTGATACCGCAAGACCTACACCAGGTGAGCACGAGGTGTCCAAGCCAGCATCAGCTTCACTGCCACCAGGACAGGAGATGGTGACGAGGTGGGGACAGGGATGGCAGACACCTGATCGGCCATCACATTTACCAGACCACAGGGATGCTTCAAGGTGGGAAGCAGTGCAGGCAGGAGCTGCCAGGCCCCCAGGGCACGCAGGAGGCTCTCGGTGAGGAGACACAAGGAGGAGCAGCCTGCAGAGGGGACAGCAGCCGCCACAGCCAGGTCTCTGTCCCCGCACGCCTTTCCCCGGGCCCTCCCTGCCTGCTTCCCCACATCCCCTCAGCTCAGCGCCGTCCACGCCTTGCCCTGCTCCGCCATCCATCCCCTCAGCATCCCCCTTCTCCCCCTCGACCATGGAAAATGATGGCACCATTCAGCCCCGATCTCCTTCTCCACAAAGAAATCCTGTGCCAAACCCTGTTGTTCATCCGGTGAGGAAGAGCAGAGCCTTGCTCAGTCCAATGGTGATCTTTCATCTCCAGAGGTTTCTGCCACCTGCAGTACAGGCTTCACTTCTAATTACTGGTGTTAATGAATCTGCCTGCAATAGCAAGCTCCCAGTGGTGTTTTTCCAAGGGCTTTGTGGGAATGACACCGGCATCACATTCCCTCCAGCCTGGCCTTGGGCACTTCCAAGGATCCAGGGGCAGCCACAGCTTCTCTGGGCACCCTGTGCCAGGGCCTGCCCACCCTCACAGGGAGGAATTCTCTCCCAATATCCCATCTAACCCTACCTTCTGTCAGCTAAAAGCCATCAGAAGAATCCCAAATTTTTTCTTCTGTTTACAGCCAGAAACTTCCTCTGACCCAGGGGGCTCGCCCCACACTCCAGAAGGGAATGTGCAATAGGATCAAGCCACCTTAGCCAGGAGACCCTCTGCTTTTTCTTTCTGAGCCCCCAAACCTTCTCTTCCTGTCTGTCCATCCCGCCCGAGCCAGCACCCCTCTCCCTGCCAAGAGCAATCCCTCGGACAGAGCTCCTTGTTACTCTGAATTTTATGGAATATAGATCTGTTTCCTCCCCAGCTCTGAGCTTTGCTGACTCAGAGGAAAGGGATCTTTAACGATCCCCTAGATAGCTGTATTTTTCTTACCTAAGTGCTCACAAATTGCATCCTACGACCAATTAAACAGACGGTCTCTCATTTTTTCACAACAAACATAATTTGTAATTCCAAAATGTCAATAAAAAGTCCTTTCTTCCTTTTTATATTCCACAGCATTCCACAGCATTTGCAACTCAGCTCGGTAATTTTGGAGTCAATAATTAAAAAAAGGGGCAATTAGGGTATTAATTGGGAATTGCCAAGTTACTTCATAGAATATATTCCATATTTATCCACTGCCTGCTCTGCCCAGACTGCTCTCACCACACGGAATGCTGCTCCATCATCACAGCTGGGCTTTTTAGAGCAGCCCATCCCTCCTTACCAGCCCTTCATCTCATCTGGCTGGAAACACCAGACAAGTGATGGATCTGGCACAGGGCAAGGGAATGATGGATCCTGGAGGGACGAGCAGGATTTACCTTGAACTAAGCTGTGTTTGCTGTTTGGAACCAGGTGGGGAAAACCAACCTGGTCACTGTGGAGAATCAGAGTAAGAAAAGGGGAAAAGGATCTTCTGCAAATGTTATTGTCCACCATAACCACAAGAGTTCCATTTTATAAATGATGCATTTTGTTTCCTGCCTACTGTTCTGATTATTCCTAGAACTGAAAAACAGAAGTGGCCCAACAGAAAGCAGGTTTTTGGTACTAAAACACCAGTGGTGTAGTTACCAGCCCAAATCACACTTCAGACATCCATGCACCCCTTTCACAGCCCGGGGAAAGGGTCTGGATACGGGATCCCTGAGCCAGGCAGGGTCCCCAGACTCTGGGGAGGCTCAGGATCCCACACTGACCATGGGGTCACGGCCTTGTCTCACACCAGGGAAGGAAGGGGATGAGCATGGAAGAAGAATACAGGAGAAGGTGGAGGAACAAGGAGTGAGTGTCTGTTGGGTGTGGGGTGTCGCTTCCTGAGCATCCCCAGTCCTGCAGACACAACCCAAAGCAGCTCCCTCAGCCCTGGCCCTCCTCCTGCCTCCTCCCTTGCAGCCTGCCATGTTTGGAAACGGGGTGCTGTCCTCTCTTTTCCTTTCACAGCAATATCCAGATCCACGGGAGGCATTCAGGATGTGCCAGACTCTGCGGGTTCGCACGGAGCCAGCGAGGCAGGGCACGCACACGAGCCCAGGCACAAAGGCAGCGCGCTCTGCTTCCCCAAGCTCTCCCTTGGAGGGATCTTCCCGCTATCAGGAGGGATATTTCTGATATCAGAGTGCTAATACAGCCTGGCTTTAGACGGATTGGCAGCTCACCACCTGCAGTATTAAGACTTCCATCAGCTGTCTCGCCACACAAAGAGCAGCGTCTCTATCAAATCCTAATACCTGGTGATTCTGCAGGTTTGGGATTAATACCAAGGATAAGGAGCAAATGCAAGTCAGCTGAATGCAGGGGGATGTTAGCCCAGTTTGGGAGCAGCTCCTCTGCGCCAGCACAGCAGCCCTGGCACTGGAGTACACACAGAGGAGGCAGAAGATGAAGGCAAAGAAGGACAAACATCCCGAGGGACTGCGGGAGTCTTGCAGGTGCTCTGGGAATAGTTCTGCAAGTGAAATGAGGTGAGGCAGAGCACGGACAGTGAGGGGCGAGGAAGTTCCCATGTGAGAAGGACTCACTGAGCCCATCAGAAGCAGTCTGAGGTGCAGCAGTGCCCTTTCTGTAGCACGAGGCAATGGCAGCTCACGGTCACCTCAAGGGAGAGGATTCTCCTCCTCTGCTCTGCCCAGGTGAGACCCCACCTGCAGAGCTGCCTCCAGCCCTGGGCCCCCAGAAGGAAATGGAGCTGATGGAACAAGTGGCAAGGAGGCCATGGAGATGCTCCAAGGGCTGGAGCCTCTCTGCTCTGGAGCCAGGCTGGGAATGCTGGGGATGTTCACTGGGAGAGGAGAAGGCTCCAGAGGGACCTCAGAGCCCCTTCCAGGGCCTAAAGGAGCTCCAGGAGAGCTGGAGAGGGACTGGGGACAAGGGATGGAGGGACAGAAAAAGGGGGAATGGCTTCCCACTGCCAGAGGGCAGGGAGAGATGGGATATTGGGAAGGAATTGTTCCCTGTGAGGGTGGGGAGGCCCTGGCACAGGGTGCCCAGAGCAGCTGTGGCTGCCCCTGGATCCCTGGAAGTGTCCAAGGCCAGGTTGGACGGGGCTTGGAGCACCCTGGGACAGTGGAAGGTGTCCCTGCCCATGGCAGGGGCTGGCACTGGATGAGCTTTAAGGTCCTTCCAAAACCATCCATCATTCCGTGATTCCATGATCACAGACCTCATGCACCCTTGGGGCTGCTGCAGCACCAGTCCCAGCAGAGGCTTTCAGCGTGGAGGGACTTTGGGATCAGCCCCAAGGACACTCCCTGCTCCCCTCCAGCTCTGGAGGGGGCTCCCAGGAAGGGCCAGAGGCAGGAGCTCCATCTCCACTTCCCATCCTGCCTTCAGGAATGGTTTCCAGTGCAGACACCACGACACCGGACACTTCTCTTTACGTTTGGGGAGCTGTGCTGGCCCCGAAGCAGGGCTGTCCAGGGACACTTCACCAGCGTGCAGGAAGGGCTGAGACCAGCTGGATCCCTGTAGCCAGAGCTGGGACAGCCCTTCCTGGATGGGAGTTTAGAAGGCAGGATGGAAAGGGCGGCAGTGAGCAGCTGGCAGAGCCCCTCCCGGGGGTTTTCTGTTGAGATTCCATCGGTGTTGGTAAGAGGTGGTGAAGGGTTTTCCTGCCACACGTGGCTCTAGGATGGAGCTCCTGATCTATGGATCACAGCTCACCAAGGAGACAGCTCTGAGGAAGAATGCTCTGGAGGAAGAACTGCCAGCGCTGTAGAAAAAAGCTCAGAGAACCATTTTCTGGGGTCATTCCTCTTAGAAAAACTGTCCTGTAGAGTGACAGAACAGTTCTTAACTCTGCAGCTGGGACTCTGCAGCTGGCTCTGAGCAGGACAGCCCCGATGGACTCATCCTTCAGGCTCACGGAACCACAGGATCATTAAGGTTGGAGAAGCCCCTTAAGATCCCCGAGTCCAACCATTCCCCCAGCACTGCCAAGCCCATCCCTAACCCTCATCCCCAAGGGCATTTTGTGAACACTGCCAGGGATGGGGGCTCCACCACTGCCCTGTTCCAAGGCCTGACCACCCTTTCAGGGAAGAAATTTTCCCAACATCCAATCTACACCTTCTCTGGTGCAGCCTGAGGCTGTTCCCTCTCCTCCTGTCCCTTGAGCCTGACCCTCTCCTGTCAGGGAGTTGTGCAGAGCCACAAGGGCCCCCCTGAGCCTCCTTTGCTCCAGGCTGAGCCCCTTTCCCAGCTCCCTCAGCCTCTCCTGGGGCTCCAGCCCCTTCCCAGCTCTGTTCCCTTCCCACACCAAGTGTGCCCATGAGCTGTACCTGTACCTATGGGAATTCCTTCACCACGGAGCCCTAGAGGCAAAAAATTCAGCCAAATTTTACATTTCTCATCAACTCTCCATGCTGCTACACCACGTCCAGCCCTTGATTCCTCTCTGCATCACACAGGACACCAGAGGCACCACCCAGGCAACCAGGGCCTACAAGATGAAGGTTTTTCCCCAAATCTCCTTTGGGGGCAGATGGGTCTCAGCAGACTTTCCACAGCCAGGAAAGGCAAGTGCAGCTTCCTCCACCCCCTGCCAGTGCATCACTTCTGCCAGCCCATCAAACCTTGACACTCCAGCACTATAAACTCCAGCATTTATACTCTGCTTGTGAGCACGAGAAACAAAAAGTTCACTGAAAGACTTGGCTGGGTCCGTATCAAAAACTCTCCATCCCTGACACACTTTTCCTTCAAATTACAAAATAATATCACCTGATTTTACAGTTCCGCAGATTTCATGTGCCACAAAGCAGCATCTATGTGTGTTGCCAATTTCTGCCTGGCTTTGGCTTGGAGCATCCCTTACCTGGCCATTTTTATTTACAAGTACAAAGGCAAAGCTCCAGCGCAGCTTTCCACCCCCTGCAAATAGAGATATTGGTGTTTATTTATAGCTCCTCGTTTGCAGAGAGCCCATGGAGAGGGGAAGAGATGTCATTCCCAGGGGAAGGCAGATGGATTGAATCAATCACCACATGGAGGGGCCTGGGGTGTTTCACAAAAGAACCACAATTCACAATGGAAGATAAATTATCCAAACAGATCCAAACACATCCTTGTCTGTCAGTTACTGTCTCCAAACAATCTTCACAAAAAATAGAGCAGGATCCCCTTTTGGAGGTCTAGCAGTAAAGAAGAGTTTTCCTTTCCAGTTCTGGAGTTAGCTCAAGTTGCAGTCTCACTCTGAATCTCAAACTGTGTCACTGACTGACCCCCCAAATGGTTTCCAGCTTCTTTAGAGAAGTTTCCTCTGACAGATTGGAAATAAATCCTCCCAAAGGGCTGCAAACTGCTCTACCATGGAATGCTTGAAGGGTTTGCGCTGGAAGGGCCCTTAAAGCCCACCCAGTGCCACCCCTGCCACGGGCAGGGACACCTCCCACTGCCCCAGGGTGCCCCCAAGCCCTGTCCAGCCTGGCCTTGGGCACTGCCAGGGATCCACAGGCTGCCACGGCTTCTCTGGGCACCCTGTGCCAGGGCCTCCCCACCCTCACAGGGAAGGATTCCTTCATAAAATCCCATCTATCCCTGACCTCCTTAAGCTTAAAGCCTTTCCCCCTTTTCCTCTCTCTCCACACCACTGTACAAAGCAGGGCAAGGTAAGGCTGGGTAGGATGGGGGCTGCTCCTTCATGAAAAAAGGGATATTTCTGTATCTGGAGACAGAGGGAGAAGGGAGCTGCTCTCCTTTTCTCGTGCATTGATAAAAATTGTCAAAGATGGACAAGGAGAGCTTCTTAATTTGGAAAAAGGGTCAGCACCTCCCAGACACCTACAGATTTCCCTGACAGCATCAGGAACTGACCTACCTTCAGGAGTTATAGGGTGATCCTAGCTGCAGTGCCAAACTCAGCTGAAGATGGGAGAACGGGAAATAGTGAGAATGAGGAAAAGAATAAAAGAGAGATAATAGAATAAAACCAATGGAATGAACAAGTTCCCAGGTTTTCTGCACACCTCTGCTGAGTACAGCAGCCAAGCTCCTCCAGGCCATGGGCAATTTCAATCCTACAGTTCCCACATTTTATCCCCTAACCAAATCTAACCATGCCAATACCCCACTGTGGAATTACAGGTATTTATAACCAGCCACCAGTTACACCAGCAATGTTCCCTTGGTTCCTCTGAGTGTGCCTGAGATCTTCGAAATTTTACATGACCCATGCAGTGCCCCTTGTGTTCCCTCATTTTCCACATGGTGATAACATCCCAGGGCTGTTACACTCACGGGATTAACCCATTTGATGCCCTGGGAGTCAGGACGTGGAATGACAGAATCATGGAACACCCTGAGGTGGGAGGGACCCACAGGGATCATCCAGCCCAGCTCCAGCCCTGCACAGACCCCAACAACCCCAGCCTGGGAGCTCCTGGAGCTCTGGGAGCCTCGGGGCCGTGCCCATTCCCTGGGGAGCCTGGGCAGTGCCCTGTGGGAGAAGAACCTTTTCCCAGTACCCAAAGGACATGATATTTCCAACCATGACCATTGCCCAAGCCAGTTTCAACCCCACCCTTTATACACCCTGGTCCTCCATCAGACAGAACCAGCTCAGTGACACAATATCCCATGAAAATGGAAATCCCATATACAAGCACAGCTTTAACCACGGTATTTTTTGGCAGGAACAGGGAACTATGTAGATAACCACTATTTTGAGCCTCAGCCTGCAGTGTTTTGTGCCTGTTCTACAGGAGAGCAGGTAACAGCTCGTGATACTGCCTTGGTGTGTGTTTTCAACAAACATATGGTTCCCATCCTCCGACCCCTTTCTCACTTTTGGGCTCAGCTGGCAAATCACATGGCCACAGGTGACAAGAAAACTTGAGGCTCTGCAGCAATGTGCTCTCCAAAGCCATTGTGGAAATGGCAGGGAGTGGTCTGTAAGTAAATGGACCACGATGGTGGCCAATAAAAGCCCTCAATTCCTCACAGCCATGCAACAATCCTGGGGCTTCCCTCTTTGTCTGAGCTCTGGGGCTGTGGCAGCCACAGGGCAGCTAAAAGACAGAAGAAAAGTAATTTATTCCCTCTTTCCTTCCACCGTTTCCTCACAGTTTAAAGGCAGATCGGGAGAAAGCTCCAGGGCAGCAGGAGAGCTGGGCTGGAGCAGCCAGGCCTCTCCAGGGCAGGTCCAGCTGCACATCCTCATCTCCAGGATGATGGCAGGAGCAAAGAGCTGCTGGGAGCACAGATTTCCCTCCCTGAGCCATCCCCGTCCCTGGAACACCTCCCTGCCCGCAGGAAACTCAGCAGAGAAGCTACAGCAGGTCATGGCCGTCAAGCCCTGCCACCTGGATGGGACTCCAGGACCTTTTCCTGAGCACAGCAATGGGATGGGAATTACCCACAGTTAATTTTGAGACATTCGGGGTGGAAGCCAAGCCTGAGCAAGGAGGGGGGGGTCCACCAAGCAGCAATCCCAGCCCTGTTGGGCCAGGAATTACAATGCAGCAAGGTCACTAATGGGGGGGAAAACTCATCCAAGCAGTTCTGAGTGGGAGGGAAGGGTGGGAGACGACGCTGGCAAGTGCAGGGTGCAATCAAACTGGAGAAATCAATAATGGGAGAGGACAGAGGGGGGGCACAGGACACAGGAAGAGATAAATTAAAGGCTTGCCCAGGTGTTGTGATGGCTAGTGGGCAATAAATTAATTCGAAAAGGGCAACAGGGACGAGCAAAGCACTGTAAAAAATTAATTAAAAGGAAGGGAGGCATAACCAAGGCATAAAACATGGGTGCTCCGGGAAAGAATAGAGGAGCCAGGCAATGAAGAGGCCTTGGGAAGTGTAATAGGAGCCAAGGCAGAGGTTGCAAAGGCTGTGAGCACACGGGAGGGTCAGGTAAACAACACAGCTGCATTTCCAGACTCTGAGAAGCAGGAAAGCATCGGAGAAGAAAAGAAGTCTCCTGCAGAAGGAGGTGCTGGCATAGCAAACTTCACTCCTTGGCTTTTGTAGCCAAAATGCAGCAGGGTTTTGAGCTCCCCATCTGCCTGCTGCTGTCCCCTTCCCCTGCCCCTGTGCCCCACGGGAGGGACACGGTGCTGCTGCAGGGCGGGACATTGTCCCTGGCTGTGTTCCACGTGTGTCTGCACAGACACAGGGAAGGGCTGAGCGGGGCAGCCTGGAGCCGGCTGCCCCCAGGACTCCCCTCGGGCTCTCCCAGAGGCACCCCCAGGCTCCCTGCAGCCACCCCTGCAGGCATCCCCCGGCTCCCGAGCAGAATTCAGCAGCCCTGGCTGCTGCAGCCCCGTGTGGCCCATCCATGGGGTGCAGGCACCCCCGGGGCAGGCAGGATCTGGGTGAGGCCACAGGACGAGCACAGACTCACATCCACATCCCCGCTGGGTCCAGTGGCCAGCAGGGCCTGAATGGCAGGCCTGAGGGCACAGGGGGACACGCTGCTTCCCCGCAGGATTGTCCTGGGCCGAGCCCTTGGACACGGGAGCTGCTCCACTTTGAACACAGCAGTGCCCTGCACTGGAGAGCCAGAGCTGCCAGAGCGAGGGCTGGCTGGAGAGAGAACAGCTCAGGCACCTCCCTCGAGCACGAGGGGAGCAGAACTTGCCTGAAGTCCCATTTGTGTCCTGGGCCCATCACCCAAGAGCTGCCTGGGGTCAGCCCAAAGCCCTGCAGCCCATTCCCCGAACCACCTGGGATACTGGGAGGTGTCCCTGCCCGTAGCAGGGGTGGAACGAGAGAAGCTTTAAGCTCCCTTCCAACCCAAACCGTTCTGGGATTCTGTGAAATGATTACAGGAATATTTTCAGGCCCTTCAAGCCACAGGGGAAAAGAAAGGATCGGCCAAGTCTGGCTCACACCTACCTTTAAAGCAGCTTGCTTTGAAATGAACAGGCTGCCTCAGTGCTAAGAAGATTATAAGCAGAGACACCTCTGCCAGAGGAGGGAAGAAGGAATAATAAAGGCATTCAAAGCTATGACAAGCAAATGGGAAAAAACAAAAAAAAAAGAATGCAGCAGACTTTTGGATCTAGCAGGAGGGGTGCAAGGAAGATCAAGGCACAGACAGTGGCAGGCAAAGCTGGACAAGGAACAGCTTCAGAACATCTGAGCCACCCAGCCCAGAGAAGCACAAGGACTTTCCCGAGCCCCAGTGGACACTGAGCAGGCAGGGGAGGCTTGGAGGGAAAGTAGGGCAAGAAGTGATGGATAATTAACAACAGCAGAGAAAGCTCAGTGGCCCACAAACCTCTCCCTGCCCTGACAAACTGCTGAGTTTTGGACCAGAACTGTGGGAAGCTGAGGGATGGCTCACTGCACCCCACTCCTAAACAGGGAGCAGGTGCAGGCTGAGGGAAGCTGTGATTTAGAGAGGGGAAAAGGGGGGTTTTCTTCTGGCTCTCCACAACTCTGGGCTCTGCTCCCAGGGAACAAGGGACAGGACAAGAGGAAACGGCCTCAAGTTGCGCCAGGGCGGATTCAGATTGGATACTGGGGGAAATATCTTCATTAAAAGGGTGGTCAGGCATCGGAAGAGGCTGCCCAGGGCAGGGGTGGAGTCACTGTCCACAGAAGTATCCAAAAACCACGTGGATGTGGCACGTGGGGACATGGTTAGTGATGAGCTTGGCAGTGCTGGGTTAAGGGTTGAACTTGATGATCTTGGAGGTCCTTTCCCACCAGAATGATTCCAAGATTCTCTGAGGAGAATGGAAGGCGAGCAGGGTGCAGGTGTCCTGGCTCCACACAGCACAGCACAGCCAGGCTTTTAGGGAAAGATGTGGGGGAATGAAACAAGGTTTGATTACAAGGCTTTTCCCCAGTACAACAGGAAAAACAGGCAAGGGACCAAGGCTGCCACGGCCCCTTGGTGTCTCTCTCCTGGGAAGGGGGTGGGAACAGCCCACAGATCAAGTGTTTGTCCCAAAGAATCATGGAGTGTCCTGAGCTGGGAGGGACCCGCAGGATCACCCAGCCCAGCCCCTGGCCCTGCCCAGACCCCCCAACAACCCCACCCTGGGCAGCCCTGGCAGCGCTGCCCAAACGCCCCTGGAGCTCTGGCAGCCCCGGGGCCGTGCCCATTCCCTGGGGAATCTCCACAGAGTTCACCTACCAGAGAAAAGCTGGGGACCCACATCAGTCCTCCAGGCTTGCCCAGCACAGCCCAAGGCCAGCCTCACTGATCCACTGACCCTGTTTTTCCCATGGAACCTCCACCCTCAGGAAGAAACTAAAAAGAAAGGATTTTAGCAGGAAAAACCCCCAACACCCTACCTCAGACAGCTCATGATAAACACAGCGCTTGTGGCATCATCTCCCGTCCTCTGGATGGCACAGCCCAACCTCTCCAGGCAGCACAAGTTCCCTGAGGTTTCACCACATCTTTTGTCACAGCACTGCCTGTGAAAGGTCAGTGCCTCACGGAAGCAGCACATCTGATGACAGAATGGCAAAATAAGCAACTTTCTGGCTCATTTCCCGAAATCTCCAGTTCAGGCCGAGCTGGAAGCAAATCTCAGGCCTGGATTCCTACAGATGAAGGACTGTGGCCACCTCACAGTTCATCTTTTCTGTATTTCTTGCTAACCCTTATTTGTCTCCTTGAAAAAAAACCCTAAAATCCATGCTCACATGTCGTGTTTGATGCATCTACCAAGGCCACAGCCATCATATCCCACCCAGCACACATCAACACAGCCCTGTAAGGGGAAGCTGAGAAAAGATGTGCAGGGAGATCTATTGTTGTACTTTCATTTTAAGGCACTCCTTTGACTCCCTCCTTTCTGACTCACATTCCAGCTCCAGAACTCAGGGATGCAGCCAGAAAGCTGCACCCAGACAGCAGAGGACATTCTGCCAACATTTTCACCCAGTTTGAGCACAGCCATGGCAGAAGAAGGGACTCGTGCCATCATCTGTCTGATGTTTGCACAAGCAGCTACTTGGGAAAAGATTTTCCATTTTCCATTCACACACTACCTTAATCTGAATTAACCTCCCAGTCTTGAGAAGCTCTGAGAAACATGATTTCGAAAAGGAAATCCAGGAATGAAAAAAGAAAAACAAAAATCCCCCAGTCAGATAATTTAAATCATATTTCACGAAGATCAAGATCTGCAGAAAACTGAGTGTTCATTATGAATCGCTTGCTCAGCTCTTCAAAGAATCAAACATTTGGGTTGATCACAGAAAACCAGCTCAGCTCCAGAGATGAATCATTGGCTTAGGAAGGTGTTACTTTAACCCCTGGCTTTCTCTGAGCAGAATGTACAGGTTTACAGTTCCACATGTGCTCGAGTTTCTGTGGCTTCTCCAGGCTTTCCATCCCAAAGCAAGTGCGGTGCAATGCACTGGATCATGTAGGAACTCATGTTTGAGGAATGAAACATTATTCTGCTGATTTTCTGTCCAGCCTTACAGCCCTTAAATAACACCCATACCCTGCTCTTCCCAGATTCCAGGAGACTGCTGGGCTACACAACCTCCCACTCACCACCAAGGTCCTGACAGGAGGGTCCTGTCCTGCATCCACCACTTGGCATCTCTCCTGTTGCCTTGGCAGAGCAGCTGAGAGCTTCAGGCAGTTAATTTGCCTAATTCAAAGCCCCGGTAAGCCCAGGGACAGAGCCGTGAGGGTGTTTATAAAGGGTTAATTAGCAGCTCCTCCTCCCTCGCTCACCAGCGTCCCTCTCCTAAGGCTTCATCATCAAAAATGGCAGCTCAGTGTGCCAGGACTTGGCTCTCACTGGAAAACCTGATCCTTGCCGGGACTGCCTGGGTCCCCGCTCCCAGCCAGCCCAGCTCAGCTCCCGCAGGCACTGGGGGCTCAGGGAGGGGATGGCTCCACCCCTGACAACTTCAGAGCTGGACAACACCAGGAGCTGAGCCTGCAGACCCCACTCCGGGAGTGTGGGAGCACTAAATGACCCCTAATCATCCTCAACCAAAACAACCCCTCATGCTGGGAGTGTCCAAGGCCAGGCTGGATGGGGCTTGGAGCAAACTGGGACAGTGGAAGGTGTCCCTGCCCATGGCAGGGGTGGCACTGGATGGGCTTTAAGGTCCCTTCCAACCCAAGCCATTCTGGGATTCTGTGCTTTGCTTTCACTCCAGACTGAGCCAAGAACATCCCAAAACTCATCTGCTTCCCTGCAGGGAGCGGTCAGGGACTGGGGTCTCTGTGTGAAGAGGGCTCTCCTCCCACCCTGCCTTTGCCAGGTGGGCTCCGCAGCCCAGTCCCACGCGACAAGAGTGAACCTGCTCCAGCCAAAACCTCCCCCAGACCCTTGGGAACATCCTCCAGCCACCCACTCCCGAGTACTGCACGCGCCATGACACCACTCCCAGCACAGACAAGGGCAATCCTTCCAGGGAGCCGACCCAAACATGAGCTTTAACTGTGCCTGTGAATTTTTTGTACAGCAGATAAAGACTGGGGAGAGTGCATTTTGGAGGGAATTTCTGCTTGTGCCCTCCCCAGCCTGATGGCTTCTGATGGTTCACAACACCTGTGGAGCCTCTGGAATGAGCTCCAACTGGAGTGATCCAACCACCCGTTCCTTGACAGAGGCACCTCAGGCACAGAGGGGAACTCAGTCCCAGAGTTTGGCTTTTTTAAGCTCGACCACGAGCCCAGTGAGGGTCACGTCCTGCAGCCCTTTCCCAGCTCCTGCCCCCACCAGGTTCCAGGACCTGCAACCTCCTCCTGACCTGGCGTTCTCTAAATTAAGAACCTGTTACATCCCTTCCTTCCTTGGCCCACGGGGTGCTAAGAAGGTCAGCACAGATCGTAGCTTAAAGGGCCGCCAGTGCCCCCCTAATCCCGGCGGGACAGGAACTGCCCGAGCTGCTAACGACCTGAGCAGGTGATTAGAGTCTGGATTTATCTGTGCTCAGAGCCCTGATGGCCCCCCGCTCCCTGGGCTTTTTCTGAGACAGCCAGAAAACTCCAACCATGCCGTTTTTGCTGAGCCACCTAAGGATGCTCCGCGTCCTCTCACTACGGGGCACTCGCAGCCCTGTAAGGATGGACTCAGTACCAGCTATTTCCAACAATTTTCCCGCACTCCCGGAATAATGGGCATTTTCATCAGCCTTCCTTCCTCTCAGTCACTCTCTATGTTCTTCTCCAATTGCCTGAATGACAGATATTTCCCCACTGAAATATTTCCCACGGAACAGGGAGCTCTGCAGCTCCTTCTGGAATCAACCTTTATTCTGTGTGCCACCAGTAAGTGCAGGGAGAAGTGAAAAATGAGAGAGCAAATGATCAGCCAGCAGTGTTCAGGGGCTCAGGAGTCCTGAGACAGGGAAGAACTTGCTGGATAAAAGACACTTTCCTCCACTTACAGTAAATACCTTGTACAAAAAGAAGGGTCCACACTTTAAAACCCTACTGAATATGCCAACAGCCAAAACAAAACTTGGAAAAATTTCTTGCAGTGTTCTTGATAAAAATATCTTCAATAGTAAAAAACTGTGTGTTTCTTCGATGCTGCCAAATCCCACAATTTCATTTGCTGAGTTAAATCCTGGTCTGTGGAATTAGAGTACAGGAGCTGTCTTAAGTAATGCAGAAAAGGGGTTTTGAGCCAGGTCATTTGTTCAACATAATCTGTGTGCCACAAGACTTTGTGTCAAAATATTCTCACTACCACCACGGGCAGGTACACTAAGCTGGAACAGAAAATGGTTTTAGACAAATCTGATCAAACCCAAGTTCCCTTTCTCCCTCAACTGCCTCATTTTGATTTGAAGAAGTTCAGGTGAATATTTTCCATGCTGTTATTTGGAGTTTCCTGGATTAGATCTCCAAGTAAGATCCTTATTAACTGTACGTGGTATCTCCAGGGGTCCATCACATAGAGCTCCCACCTCTGTGATAAGAACTTTTATCCAATCACTTTATTTTTTCTTTCTTCTGTGCAAGTTCCAAAGGAAAACTCCAACCATGATACCAATTAAAACTCGAGTTCTGCAAACCCTGCTGAACTGGAAATGAGAACCCCATCCCTGGAAGTGCCCAAGGCCAGCTTGGATGGGGTGTGGAGCAAGCTGGGATAGTGGAAGGTGTCCCTGCCCATGGCAGGGGGTGGCACTGGATGGTTTTTAAGGTCCCTTCCTTAACCACTCTGTTAATCTGTAATTTCTGCTCTCATCCATCTGCCCAGGCAGTGGAAGAGAAAATCCACTGCTGAAAACTTTACACTGCTGCATCTTCCTGCCATGAGTTGAGCACAGAACGAGGGCACCCTGAAATCTTCACCCTCTGCTGAAGCAAACTCCAGGTTTTACTCCCCCAAAGTCCTGCTAATCCATTCTTACCTCAACAGAACTCCCAGCAGAGCAGGCAGAGCCCTCCCAGCTCCAGCCCTCCCTGACCTCAGGAAGCACAGCAAATTTCCAACAGCCACAGTCACTCCCAGGCCAGCATTTCCCAACCCTCAGGTCATGCTGCCACTGGACCTGTTCCCTAAATCCTCTCCCTTCCCTACATAAAACCTCTTCTTCCCAGAGGTGCTTTCAGCTCAGCCCCTCTGGCCAGGCTAGGTCTGGGGGATGTTAAACTCACGTCCTGACAGGCTGTTAGCACTTGGGGTGGTTATCTTCCTAAACTGTGGCCTGAGGACACCCCTGTACCCTTTGGGGATGAGGAACTCCTCCGTCCTGACCTAAGCACTGACAAACACAATCCCAGTGTGCTGGTGTCCCAGGAAATGCCACGGGAATGTTTCCTCCCAGCCCCTGTGCCAGAGGCTGCTCTGCTCCCACTGTGCAGAGACAGCACCAGAGGTTTGACCAAACTCTGGGCATGCCACCAACTCCCCACACCAGCTCTGCGCCTTGCCTGCCCCAGCACAGCACCCCACGGGCAGCACCTGCACCCCCTTGCTCTGGGAAGTGCACAGGGGAGTCAGGAGCAGAGTCCAGCTCCAGGTTACTCACAAGTCACACTCGTTTTCACCTCCACCACGACAAACTGCAATCAGAACTTTTAGAAGCACCGCAAGCAATGAATCTGAAATGCAGACAGGCCAAAACCCGTGTCCAGAACAACCTCACAGAACCACAGAATTAGGCTGGGAAAGACCTTGGAGATCGTTGAGTCCAACCTCTGACCCAACACCACCTTGTCAACCAGACCATGGCACTGAGTGCCACATCCAGACCTTCCCTGGACACCTCCGGGAATGGGGACTCCACCACCTGCCCGGGGTTAAAGTGATCCCGATCCCATCACCAGCAGCACTGGGGACAGGTTCTCAGCAAATCCATCAACCTCTGACTCCCTGAACACGCACACTAGGCCAGGGTGAGGGAAAATCAGCCTTTCCCAGCAGCCTCCAAGGGAGGAATCCTCAGCCCGACCCCAGAACGAAGCCACCTGTACCTCTCCTGCCCCGAATCCCACTGCTGGGAATCACAGGGATCTCTCCCACCACTCCTCACATCCAAGAGCACGCGGAGACACGGTCACTCACCGGGGCTGCCTGGGCACTTGGGGTCTGTCACTCTCCCCGTTCCCGGCGCGGGAGCAGGCGCAGCTCCTCTCTGTGCTTCTTCACCCTGCAGGAACCAGGACATGGAGGGAGGGTAAGCAGATAATCCACGACTTTCTGTGAGGGTGTGCAGTGCTGGAAAGCAAAGCTGCTGCTGCCTGCAAGGATCAGAGCCGGGACTTTCCGAGCTAAGACTCTGAGCTGCTTAGCACAGAGCTGGAAGCGGAGCAGACAGAGGTGGTTGTGTTCCCAGGGCTGAGCACTGGGGGGGTGGTTCAGGCTGGCTCAGGCACCAGAAATCCCAAAAAAACTGCCCCACTGGGTTAATGCTGGCAGAGAACAAGGATAGAGGCAGGCAGGAAGTTTTGGTCACGATGGCTGGGATTTGCTCAGGGAAAAAAACAGAGTTTCTTCAAAGTGAAATATCCCACAGCAGAACTTTTTCATAGTTTTGTTTATTTATTTATTTAATATTTGGAAAATGTGCTTTCAAAACTGAAGATTTTACTTTGGGTTAGGCCAACTTGAAACTATCCCTTGATGGAATTCAAATGTTCTGCTTTAAGTCATTTCCTCTGCATCCCCTGAGATGCCCCAAATCCCCCATGAACTTTAAATTAAGGTGCTTTCCTTTGCCTGCCATGGCTGAAATACCTGGCTGACCTGCCCAGCATGAGAGATGTGCCAGGTAGGACTCAGTATTCAGAAGTGGAAACTGCAGGACTTTTTAAGGCATTTCTTGGCTGGGTCACCCTCAGCACCCACTGGCAGAAGCCCCTGGAACAGCGGTGTTGGTCCAGACAGGGTGTCCAGTGCTGCTCCTCACAGGGGAGGGTGCAGAGCAAGGATGCTCAGCTCTTTGTGGCCCTAAGGATGTTAAGTTAGACCTGGGTGAGGTCTGAGAAGTTGACTGATAACCTGGAGTGCAAGCAGCAAAGGGGTGCCATAGAAAAACCTCACCAAGAGCAAAATCAAGGGAGCTGAAAAAAGGACACCTCCCACTGTCCCAGGCTGCTCCAAGCCCCAGTGTCCAGCCTGGCCTTGGACACCTCCAGGGATCCAGGGGCAGCCACAGCTGCTCTGGGCACCCTGTGCCAGGGCCTCACCACCCTCACAAGGGAGAATTTCTTCCTCATCTCTAACCTAAATCTACCCCGCTTCAGTTTAAGGCCATTCCCTGCTCTTACACTGAATTCCCCTTTACTGTGCGGGTCCTACGGAACTCAGGCAGCAAAAGCAGCTGAGCCCAGCCCCTCCAAGGCTGGAGTTGATCCATCGAGTGCCCCATCCCATGATTTTTGTAGAATCAATTCAACTCACAGTGCGAAAGTGAAGGAGAATGAAGGCGAGTGCTCTGCCAAAAGACAGCGTTTTTTGAACAAAGTAACTGCACTACAACGTGCTGGTTGATTTTCACTCTGGGGTCCCCAAGCCTCTCCCTTCTCTCCCTGAATGGCAACGGGCACAAAAATTAAACAGAATTTCTCCAAGAGCAAATGAAACGCACTGAAGGGCAATAAATCACGGGGCTGGATGGCATTCCGAGGGAGCTGGGGGAGGGCAGGAGGGATGGATCAGTGCAGATACTGACTGAGATGTACCACAGACCCTTGGAAACCCAGCACTCCCCCTCGGGGCAGGGACTCCACACGATGGGCTAAACTTGGATGGGGCAGCAAAGGGAACCGCCCAGCACCGCTGTGGGCTGGAATGTGGTGTCCAGCACAGCACAGTGAGCATCGCCCCAGCACCACACCCTGGCAAAAACACCTCCCCATTGCCCTAAAGCCCCAATTCCGTACCCACCGCTGACTGCTGGGGGCAGAGCACCTGTGAAAAGATGGGGTTTTTTTGGCGGGGTTCCCAAGAAGCGCCCTTCCTGCTCAGCCAGAGGGCTGCAGGATGGACACACGGGGCCAGGGCTGCCCCTCTCCCTCCCCTGGGCTGTCCCACTGACAGTGGGATCAACTGGGGACTCCAGGAAAAGGGAAGAGTAAAAGTAAAGCCCAGTGCTGGAGCAGCACCCAGACATCTCCGAGCAGCAGCCATCCCACACGGAATGCTCTGGCATCTGACCTGGGATCCCGACAGCAGCACTTCCAGCCACCTGAAACATTCCCAGGGCATCACACACAAGCCCAGAGTTCTGGGAACACCAGGAATCAGCACTGATTTTCTTCTAGCAAACAAGATCACCTTTCATTTCACAGGCACCTCCTACTTTGTTAAAGATCTTGCTCTCCAGGGATTTGCTCCTCAGCTAGGGCAGGAAATAAAAACACAAAATGCCATTTAATTGGGGATAAAGCTCCATCTTTGCAGTGCCTATCATAATTATGTGTCATTTAAGAACAAGTGTGGAGCAGGTGTGAGATGGCACCGGCTCTGGATGTGCATAAAAAAGGTTGACACCAGCAGCATGTCTCAGAGAGAATCATGTGGTGCAGCTTCAAAACTCCTGTTCCCTTTGTGTTCTCTCTTGCTCTCTCCCACCAAACCTCTCTGAAAAATTGACTTCTGAAATGGGTGAGAAGAACTGGCATCTCACGGAACCCAAGGGGTTTGAAAGGAAGAGAATGGCCCCGGAAATGGTCCCAGCAATGGTCCCTGAAATTGTGGGGCAGGGCTGCTGCTGGTGTCGAAGATGGAGAGGGGAAAATCAGCATAGCCAAGGTTCAGGTGATCCAGAGCTGTCCTGATATCCAACCTAAACCTCCCTGACACAGCTCCAGCCATCCCTGGGGTCCTGCCCCTGATCAGGTGCCATCAAGGTGCTGATGTCTGCCTTGGGAGCCGAGTCAGGTGGGAGAGGGTTTCTGCTTTCCCTCAGGTCCCCCAGCCCTCTCTCCACGCTCCAGCACCAGGAGGAGCAGTGTGATAAATCACTTTAATGCTCAGGGTTTCAGATGACCTGCAGAGAGCAGACTCAAAGAAGAGCAAGGAGAGCTTATGGATGCGTTATGCTCCTCGTTGTACGGAAAGGGAAACCTGGAGTTCATCTTCTGAGCTGCTGGGGAGTCTCCATGGAATTCAAGGCAGCTCACTTGGCTCAAGCCTTCCCAAAACAGCTTCCATGGCTGAGGCTCTTCCATCTGAAGAAGCCCCAAATCAGAATCCTCACGTGTATCCCTCTGTGCTGAGAACTGCTCCAGCTTTCTACGTGAGCTGGGAGCTTGGACCTGATTGTGCCCCAGCCTCTCCTGGGCATAGAACCAGGGGGTGAGCGTGACCCCTGAGCACTGGGAGACACTGGGAGAGACTGGCAGGAATCCTGGAGAAACCAAACCATTTGCCTTCACGCCAAAGGCAGAGCGGCTCAGCTGGAAGTGTGAGTGCTCCTCCTGGAAAAGAGATGCCTGAAGCATCAGAGCAGAGGTCTGTGCCCTTTGTACTTCTCCTGATGTTATCTGGAACACTCCGGATTTACTGAAATCTGTTTTTCTACCAAGTACCTTTTCTGCACCTCCTCTCGTGGGAGACAAAATAGGGAGAAACCCCGTTTAATTGATGCACTTTAATTAACTGCCTGTCCTGTCAAAGCCCTGCTCCTGTATTCTGATGCAAATTCACAGCCTTTCATTGTAAGCAAGAGCTCAGTTTGGCTTCAGTCTTAAGTGATCTTTAAATGTCACATTTTCTCCCCACTGGATCCACACTCACAGAAGCACAGCACGGTTTGGGGTGGAAGGGACCTTGAAGATGGTTTCGTTCCAACTCTCCGACATGGGCAGGCTGCTTAGACCCTTCAATTATCACTTCTCTGCTCATCCCACCTTGGGCTGGGCTTCTTTAGCCCCTGAGCTCATCAGACACTTTTCCTGACCGACCTTTTCGGCCAGGACGCTGCTCACGGAGTGTGCTGGGAGCTGGCTCTGCTCCCACCTCTCTCTCACTGTCCTGTCCAAGAGCCCGGCTGGGAGCAGGATGTGCCTTGCATGAGGCAAACAGGAGCATCTTCTGTAAGGGAGCTATGAAACCCTACACCACGTCCCAGGCAGGGAGCAGGGACAGGTTTTCCTGTTTCACTTCAAGGGGCCAAGACACAGCTCCCCACCATCCCTAATTTTATATCTTGACGTCTCCACCTTCTGCCTGCGAATTCTCTCCTGCTGTCAGAAGGTCACCAGGCCAGCTGGAAAGCCATTTTTCACACCCTGGCTAATCCAGAGCCACCTGGCTGCCTCCTCCCACCCAGCAAAATGCTGACAATGAAACCTATTAGTGGGCAGCAGGACTGTGGGTGGGTGACAGCACTGGCCTTTACTGTACCAGCTAAAAACTCAAGGGATTCAGGAGTAGCTCCTGGCTCCTCCCCAGACTCCTTTTGTGACCTTGGGCTCCAGCTCTGTGCTCACCTCTACCCACTGAGGCAGGTGACACTTCCCAGATGTGGCCATGCTGGTAAATTAATTTATGGTGAGGAAATAATTTATTAGGATGGGCACAAAGGTCCGTTTAGAATAAAAATGTAACTTGGTCAAGCTTTTTACCAGACTTGTGCATTAGCTGAACATTCCCAATATTCTCACAATGTCTGGGCTGAGCAGATTGAGTGGAACAGGCTGCCCAGAGAAGCTGTGGCTGCCCCATCTTTGGAAATGTCCAAGGCCAGGATGGATGGGGCTTGGAGCAACCTGGGATAGTGGGAGGTGTCCCTGCTCATGGCAGGGGCTGGGATGAGACGAGCTTTAAGGTCCCTTCCAACCCAAACCATCCTGTGCTGTATGAAATGTCCAGGGCCAGGGGATGCTCTGCAGGAGGCTGGTCAGGAGGGGGTTGTCACCACAGGGATAAAATCCACCACTGGAGGATGGTCCGNCAGGAGGCTGGTCAGGAGGGGGTTAACTCCCCCTCACTCAGCTGGTGTTGTCACCACACGGATAAAATCCACCACTGGAGAATGGTCCATGGACCACCATTCACTCTGAAATCAAATGAGGGGTGGCAGAGCGGCCTCCCTGTCTGAGGCAGAGCACAGGCATCCCCTGGAGCCCAGCTGCTTTCCTGCGCCCCTCCCCAGCACTGGCACTGCCTGCGGAGCACCGAGCCAGCCCCACACACCCCCACAGCTCCAGGGGAGCTGGGAGAACCCCAGCTCGGACAGGGGACAGGGAATGACAAACATCTCGACATCCCCAGGCAGATGGTTCTTCCTGCCTGTAAAACATGAAGGGGGGCTCAGTGAGCAGGGCAGTGCCTGCTGAACCCCAGCACACCGGGACACCCCGGAGACACACGGGAAGGGAAGGAGAAGCCCTGAGCAGCCTGTCAGAACTTCAGCAGTGGAGATAATTGGTTTGTACACATTTCTCCCACACCCAATTACCAGCTCGGTTTGGTGTTTGATTGTACACGACTCCGGTCCAGCGGAGCTGCTGCTGTTTCCATTCCTGCACACATCACCCAGTCCCTAAATCATTTTTAATAGCTCCTCTCCTCGCGTGCCCTCCCGGCTCATTCCAGCCCCATCAGCACGAGGCAGGTTGCAGATATGGAGGAGCTGACATTTCTCTTTTGAGTAATTTGCAGTGGATTTCTTGCCCGTTTGATGTAGTCATTTTGTTCTCGGCGCTGATGTGACATTAATTATTGTTAAATATTCTTATCTGTTACACACAGTTCTGTTTAGATAAAGGTCAGTGCATGAACCCCTGACAGTGCTCGTTGCTGCCATGCTCCAAAGCCAATTTGTCATCCTCTCCCTTCAATACCTTCATCCTGGTTTCAGTTCATTTTTCCATTAATTCAGGCACAGTAGAGAGCCATTAAAAAATGCAAAAACTCCCAGCTGTTCAGCTCAGCATTCGGACAGGGAATTATGAGCCTGGGGAGCACCAGCTGCACAGGGAGGGCAGGGAATAAGGCCCAGGAAAATCCAGCAGCAGCCTCTTTCAAAGAACTGTATGGCTGCCCCCCAAAATCTGTACATAGTTCTGCTTTAATGAAAATCAGCTCAGCCTTGTGCAGCACACGGTGCCTTTTCCCAGCCTGGTGTGCAGTGGGATAACAGCACAATCCAAAGGTGCCCAGAGAAGCTGGGGCTGCTCCTGGGTCCCTGGAAGTGTTCAAGGCCAGGCTGGACAGGGCCTGGGGCAGCCTGGCACAGTGGAAGGGGTCCCTGCCCATGGCAGGGGGTGGCACTGGATGGGCTTTAAGGCTCCTCCAACCCAAGCCATCCTGGGGTTTCTGATTCTCTGCTAAGCCCACACCACCCTCTCTTGGCAGAAGACAAGAAGGGCAAAGCTCAAGCTGTCAAAATCTCCCAGAATGGAAGCACCAGACAGCAGTGATCCATCTTCCCAGAGGCCTGAGGAGCAGCTGGGCCTGCTCACGGTGACCAAAACCTGCACCAGCCTCTTCTCCATCTTGCTTTTTATCCATCTGACCAAATAATTCCTCTCTGCCACCCTGAGGTGTCGCTTCCCACCACATCACCTGCAAGGTGGGGATGGGAATGCAGGGACAGCCTTGCTGGGACTCACTCCAGCACCCCCGGTCCCTGCCCGCCTTGGGACCTCTTGATGAGCCAAAATTGCATCTCCATGGCCTATCAGGAGTAGGGGTGCTGAGGCCTTCCAGCAGCCCGTGCCCTCGCATGGCTCTCCGTGGGGACAGGTCATACAATCCCACAGGGACACGCGTCAGCAGGGCACAAACAACAGAGCTCAGGCCAGCCAGGCTGGCCCAGCTGGCGGCAGAACAATCCCAGCTCAGCTTACAGCTCAGGGAGCAGGGCTGGCAGCCCCGGTGCTGGGCGGACCTGTGGTACTGCCCAGCTGCAGCTCACGGGCTTTTGTGCTCCATCCGAAGTGCTCCAGCACACCGGGAACCCACAGAGAGCCTGCAGCCCACGCAGGGAGCCCTGCACACACTGCAGCTGAAGCCCAGGCCTAAGGGAGTGTCTGAGAGAGGCCTTCAGGGCACAGCCAGCAAGGACAGGGCACAGAGAGGAGCTAAGCCCTCAAGCCAACCAAGCCAGTGACAAGGAGCAGGGGGAAGATGCTCAGGAGGCTCCAAACCCACGACTAGGGGTGAATCCAAGGGCTCAGCTGCCTGGAGAGGTGGGTTCTGCTGCACAAGCAGAGAAGGACGCTAAGGTGGATTCAGCGTGACTGAAGCACCACACCATGAATCATGCGCTCGTCCCAGCGTCTGGCAAATGGAAGAACATTTGAACCTTTATTCGAAGTTACATTTAATTTTGCATTGTGCTAAATCATTCTGTGCTTCTAAATAAAAGAGAATAAACTCCCGAGCTCGTCCCCTTCACAGTGAAACACGAAGAAATTGTGCACTGTGCTGGATGTAATCAAGTGTGGGGTTTTCTTCCTTCACTTGGAATCACGGAATCATTAAGCTGAAAAGGACCTCTAAGATAATTGAGTCCAACAATGCCAAGCCCATCACTAACTCACGTCCCTAAGCCCCATACCCACATGTTTTTTGAACACTTCCAGGCCATGGTGATTCCACCACTGCCCCAGGCAGTGTGTTCCAGGGCTTGACCACCCTTTCTGGGAAGACATTTTCCCTGATCTCCATCCTAAACCTCCCCTTGCACAAACTGAGGCCGTTTCCTCTCATCCTGTCCCATGTCACCTGGGAGCAGAGACCAACCTGGCTGCACCTCCTGTCAGGGAGTTGGAGAGTGCGAGAAGGTCCCCCCTGAGCCTCATTTTCTCCACACTAAACAACTATCTTACTCATCAGAACCATAAATCAACTCCTGGGCAAAGGGATATTCACATCCCAGGCCCCCAGCTGCACCAGTACCAGTGGGAAGCAGCAGCACTGCCCCACTCCCCTCTGCTAAATCGGGAGCAGGGAAGGGTGAGAGCTGGCTTCACACGTTGGGAGAGGTATGAGACAACGCAGGTCCTCTCCAGCCTTGGGGACAGAGTGTCCTGAGGCTAAAAATACAGAGACGAGCCAAAAAGTCAAGGCTAGCAAGAGGCATTAACAGAGCCTGTTTATTTCTGTAGCCAGTGAGCATCCAAGCGAGCCCGAGCCCCCGGCACTTGCTGCCTGTGTGACGGACAGGCTGCTGCAGCTGGAGGAGTCCGGTTTCTCCTGCACACGCAGGGCTTCCCTCCCTGTCCCCTGCCCCCAGGGCAGCCTCACACCTTGCTTGCCATTATTTTTAGCTGCTGCACAAAGCAGGGTAATGTGCAGGAGCAGAGGGACACGGTGAACGATGGAAAGCACTGCCCTGGTGAAGGCTCTCGCCTTGCCACCACCACAGGGAGTCAGGATCCAAGTTTTTTGAGGTTTGTGATTAAACTTGTCCAGACTCAGTGGGATCCAAGATGGAAATCTCTCTACCAGCCTTCACCAGCAGCCTGGGTTGGGTGGGAGATGTCCCACACCTGGAGCAGGACTGGGCTGCCCCGTGCTGCCCACGGTGCTCCCACCACACCTTCCCCAGGGCTCCGGCCCTGCACCACGCCTGGACACCTGCCACAGCTGGGGCCTGGCCCCTCCTAGCCCAGGGCCAGAGGTCCAAGCAAAGTTTCCACTGCCAAAAGCAGTGGGATGCAACCTCACGGCTGGCAATGGCAGTCCTAAGGACAGGGATGCTCCTTGAGCCTGCTCCAAATGCAATCACCACCGAATCCCAGAATGGTTT
>WEIT01035970.1:956-11458 GCA_013389985.1 Dryoscopus gambensis | reverse complement strand
AAAAACAACCAGAATCTATCTCAAGAAAATTTTATGGAAAATGTAATGAGAAATTCATAGTCGTGTCAGTAAGCAGGTCAACTTTGGAGACCTTTTTTTAGCACTACAGAAAGGGAACTTTATTCCTGCATTATATATAGCTACCAGTGTGATCCTTAAAATAGACTGAATTCAAACATATTCATAAGCCTTATAATAATAACTATAACCAAACTTAGAACTTCAAAACGGTTGATGAAAATGTTTTATTACTGTTTTCTTTTTCAGAGCTAAAGAGAAAGAAAATAAAATCATATTTATAGACAAAGATAATGGTTTTATGACCATAATGCAAGTTATCCCTATCTGTTTGTGGCAGAATTTGTAACATCTTCTGAAATCCTGAGATGCTGTATTTAAACTGTGGTGCTTCCTGCTGGCTGTTGTCAGCACTGCTTACATCTTTGAATATCATTTTGACTCCACACCACAGTGTTGTAGCTTATATATTTCTCTGCGCATTTAAATAGACAGACAGACCCAATCCAACAAAGGCCGCTGTCAGGATTGTTGAAAGAAAATCTGGCATTTAGACCAGATCTTTGGAAATAGTCAAGATATGGGGAACATCACTGTGCTTCTCATACTCAGTTACTACAAAGAGAGGAGTACACTAGGGATTAAGCCCCTGTGGTGATATCATCAGTACACCTTCAGATTTCACTCCTTTACTGCTTTACATTCTCTTTTGTAAGTCTAGAAAGACTAAAAACTTCAACACCGCAAATCATCTGAGTATCCTATTTATCCTAAGCAGCACTTTTAAATAATCCACTTTTTATATTTTTTGTCAGTACTGTTTGATGCCCAAAAATATTTACTTGAAGTTAAAACATTATCAGATACCTACTGTTCCTCTGTAGTACCTCAGGGGGAATTCAAAACCAGACAGCTTAGATCTCTGCACTTCAAAGAATTTCCCCTGAAACCTTGTTTACAGCATAAGCAGCAAAACAAGGTCCCTTTCACCTTTTGTACTACCATTAAACACATTAAAGCACAACAATCCACTAAATAATTCTTCCACAACATACAGACAAACTCCACCATCAGCTAATATTGGTCAATTGCTTTCATTTTAGCATGGTAATTTACCGTTGCAGAAACCTAATACTGAAGAGACAAGAATGTTTTACAGTAATTTCTGCCCCATCCCCTGCTGCTGCATTATTTCACAGCTTCACAGAACTCTAATGTAAGATACAGTGAGACCTATATTGCATTAAAAAATTACATCAGAATAGAAATTTTAAGAATTTCCTCCCCTGGCCTCATGCCTTGAATATCTCAAAGTGATTTATAGCGGTTAATGAAATCTTTTATCAGCCACGTCTTTCTTTTGAGTTGTTCTTTGCTTTATTTAATAAAGGTTATGGCTGAATTAAACAGCACACCCTAATTATGTTCCAATAATTTTAAATGAAAGTAATATAAGAAAGAAAGAATCAAGAAATAAATAAGAAAGAAAATAACAGAAAATGAAAGGTGCATACATAAATACGTACACTGTACACTCCCACCATGTGTTCAAACTCCGCAAAAGCCAATTATAGTTGTAACTACTTATAGTGGGTTGACTTCAGGTGGCTTTCAGACCCCTTCCCAGGTGCTTTCTCACTCAACTCTAAAGAGCCACTAAGGTGGACAAGCTCATTGATTGAAATAAAGGCAATTTAATGATGAAAGCAAAAGCTACACATGGAATTAAAGCAAACCAAGGAAATTTAGTCTCAGCTTCTCATCATCAGGCAGATTTCCAGCCGCTTCCCTGGCAGCAGGGCCTCATCATGCATAGGAGTTGCTTGGGCTGACAAACACTATTAACGCCTAATGCTTCCTCCTCTTCCTTCCTTCCTTTCCCCCAGCTTTTATTGCTGAGCATGATGTTGCATGCCATGAGATTACCTTTGGTCAGTTGTGGCTCCTCCCAGACTTGCCCAGCCCCCAGCCTTCTAGTGTGGAAGTGAGGGGGGTTTGGTGGTCCAGCCTTGATGCTGTGTGAGCACTGTGCAGCAACAGCTGAAACACCAGTGCGTGACAAACACTGTTCCAGGCACCGACACAAAACACAGCACCTACATGGGCCCCTAAAAGGAAAATTAATGTGTTCCAGCCAGACACTACTGAACGGTGTCATAAAGTATGTCACATTTTAGCAACAGTTTGAAGCCTGATTCTTTTTGTCCTCTTGTAACAATCCAAAATTACTCTGCTGGATAAACAAGATTTTATGCCAATTCGTACAACTAAGGTAATTTATAGGAGCAATGCAGCTTGCATAGATAGTTTTATAAAAGCCTACTAGAACCTTCTACAAGGTTCTAAAAACATGGGAAACAAACTAAAAAAAAAAGGTTGTTTTTCTTAATTTGATTCACAAGGCTAAAAAGTGGAAACTCACACCCAAAAGGAGATCTGAAATGCATTCAGAAACTTCCCTTGCTGCTTCCACTTTTTCACAGCTATTTTCTCAGTTGCAAATACAAAGGTAATTTTTATGAACCTCTTTGTTTTAGTAGTGTGCAAAGTCTTCATATACTTCAGTATACTTAACTTTAAATGACACAAAACATTTGAAAACCCCGTTATATTAAATATTTCTGCCTTTTTTTTTTTAATTTTATACTTGATCCATCCCTAAAAACAATTCTTCTTCTACCAAGGTGAGTATCTGTTGAATTTACCTGGTTTCCTTATTTTGCAAGAATACTATTTTGGCACCTGTCAAACCCAACGACCCTCTCTTACACCATGAAAAACTCGAAGTTAGGATAAATCTGTACCATTTCTCATTATCCAAAATATTATTTAAAAGTTTTTTTATACTCTTATGTAAGAGTATAAAGAGACCTGTAAATGGAAATTAATGTATCTATTAAGCAAAAAAAAAGTAGGTAAGTAAAACACATAATTCATTTATGGCAGATGACAGAACTTGAGTCCGTCCTTTCCTCAATGTTTACAAATGCTTATGCAAGTCACTGCCAAGTAAATAATCTCCTAAATAATCTCTTTTGACTCTTCTAACAGAAAAAATTGGAAGATATGTCTCCACGTCAAAGTTTTTGGCTTATACATTTGTATTTATCAAATCTAATATAATCAAGCACTTGTGGTCAGTAATTTTTTTGTTGTTCATATTTTCTAGATCATTCTCATTTTAGAATGACTTTTTTTACCCACTACTGAGGTAATCTACCCTATCTTTCATGGATATTATGTAACATGATCTCCAAAGTATATTTCAATCCAAACTTCTTATGTAAAAGAAGTTGTCTAAACATCTGCGGAGGAGGATGGGCCTCCCAGGTCTCTCCCTTGGAGATACAGTGCTTGAATGGGCTATGATGTGCTTGTCTTACTTGGCCCTTGGAGAGATACCAAGTGGAAGGAGCAGTCGCTCTTAGGGTGAGATCCTGTAGAGGGGAACAGGCTTGCCAAGTCTCTCCCTTGCGGAAATGTCCCTAAGGTGGGCTGTGATAAATTTACCTCAACTGTCCCCGGTAAGGAAAAAACAGTTCTTTTAGTTATAGTAAGATCCCATCATGCTTTGGTGCACATGTAAATCCTTTGTAACCCATTGGTCTTTCCCTTTGGTACCACCCCTGCTTTCCCCCATAAAAGGGACAGCTTCTGGCCAGCTCACTGGGGAGTTGGAATGCTTGGTCCCCTTTTGCAGGGTGGTTGATGATAAAGCTCTCTCTGTGGGACTGCCACATGACACTCCTGTCTCTGTCTTGGCCTGCGGTAAGGTTGCAAGGCCGAGCTGAAATCACTGATAAGAGCTGACCGCTTACACCCACAGGCTGTCTCCTTGCTGAGGTATCCTGGTGGCCAGAAGCATCACCCGAGACCCCTAGGAAGCTGTCCCTTGCGGGACCTCTCTCTGGTAAGGTCGGGCATCCCGGGGCCGGACCAACAGACCCCAGCGTCCGCCACAACAGACATCTGCCTGGAATACTCAAAATTTTTCCTTTAACCATTCCATGCAAGATTCACTTTAAGACTTCCTTAAACAAATTTAATTCTCCACCTTTATTCTCTTGTTTTGTTGTAGTTCATTTGAGATTTTTTGGGGGTTTTGTTTCTATTGTTTGGTTATTTGTTTGTAGGGTTTGCTTTTTTAAATTATTATTTCCAGCCAAGAGGGTTGTTTTTATACCTTCAGTTATATCAATAGGAATAATGGTTTCTTTGTCTAATTTAAATCACAAGGGAGGAAAGAAAAAAAATAAAAAGGATCTTTTCATTCTCAGATTAATTCCTGAGAAGACAGCAGGCTGTTCTGGTCAGTTAGGAAGATCATCTTCACTAAAGAACAATATTAGTATTTAGTTTTGCTGAGTTGGGGGACATACCATGTGTTTCACTCTTGATGAAACTAATTGAATGTCACATGCCACAGTTCAGGGTCTGTTGTCCCACAGCTTCTGAATTAATGACAATGAAAGATGTTTTTCACTTTGGAGAGCTGACAAATTTGTAACTGAAGTTCTCACAAATAAGAAGCAAACAGGGGTTAATGTCTTGACCTCATGCATTCGTCTGTGCTCTCAAACCAGAGAGTCTTTTCACCCACTTTGCAGCTATGAACTGCTGCTAATCTTTGATGAAACAGTGACATTTTACCAACCTCAATAACAATGGATAAGTGCCTCCTGTTGACAGCCGTACTGTGTTTTAATGAACAAATAAACAGCTTATGTACTGTTCTTGACAAGAAACCCCATTCACTGTGGCAGAGCACCAGCTCTCCCAGTGTTGCTCAGGCTAATTGACTCATTGGATGAAGTTAAATCACACTATCCCCAGTGGGATGTATGTTTCCCAGTAATCAATAGCTCAACAAGATCCACATGGCAGGTAATTAAGTGTAAAGTAATTAATACCAATCAAATGTTTCATTAAGTTTGCCATTCCTTCACTCAGAAGTCCCAGTGTACCGTAAATAAGGCTCTGAAGAAAAGAATAAATACACTGTGTTTCCCAACAAGCTAAATATTATTGCTAAACTTTTCATTGCTCTGTGCACTATTTCAAAGTAGCATCTCATGCACACAAATGTCCTGGTATTAAATCCTAGAAGAGACTCTCATCTCACACTCTCTTAAAGATTTGCCTGTTGCCTGAAAGAAAGGTGGTGCTTCAGTCCAAACCAAAGGAATTAGTTTGTTGTGGAGAGCATTTGGAATATTCCTTTTTGCAGTAGTATTTTACCTGTCTTACAAGTGAGGCAAAAGGTGTAAGAAAATGTAACATATTTCATGCTCACAAAGAGAGCTGGAAAGAAACAGCCAAAACAATTGCTCCCAGCTGTATCAGCAGATGACCATCTCCCAAATTCCATGCAGCTGGTATTTCTTTAGTGTTCCTTGAACACATTAGAAGAGGACTCTAAAAGGATGTAATTTTCTATATAGAGTAAGGCAGGGATGGATTTCTGCTTCAGAAAGTTTCCAAAGTGAATTCTCATCTGGTCCAGTGGTCTGCAAAGATGGAAGCCACCACAGGAAAGGAATCCTTCCCTCACCACGAGAAGCCTCACTTCTTTCTCTTTTACCAGTCTTTTTAGCTGCAGAGGTTAGGCTTACCATTCTTCTCCTATGCTGCTCAGCTGGGTTTTTATTCAATGTTTTCCTCTAATTCATTTTTTCCACTCATTTGTATATAAACCAAGAAGCGCTGAGACAGAATAATCCTAGAACCATTATTGTAACAACAGGAGCTCACTTTCCTTTCGAAGTCCAGGAAACCTTTCCAGAATATTTACCTAGTGCTATTCCAGGCATATAGTTTGGCCTGTCACAAGATGTTTGTAGAACTCAGCTAACAGAGTACTCAATATGTGACATTTGTGGAGATTTAACAATAGCAGTTCTTTTCCTATGTTTTGATTTTAAATGGCACATTCTCTACCAAATAACTCTTCTGAATTTAAGTCCTGAATTCAGGCTGCCAGTTTAATTCAGAATCTAGCACTGATTTTAAGACTCTTCTTGTCCTGGAAACACACTTCCTCTCTCAAAATATCAACAAAAGTGTAAGTGTTTGAGAGTGAAGGTACAAGTAAACAGGTAGCTGTTGAGTACACTGGTGGGTGTTACCAGTGCCTTTTATCAAGACACAGAGGAGCAGAATTCTTCCCTAACCATGGTAGGGGGTGCTGCTAATCTGTACTCTTTTGACTACAAAGATTTTTCCATCTTCTCGTGGCCCCTGCTAAATCATCCTTTGCGTTTTTCCATCAGCTTAAGATACTAGAAATGTCTGTCTTTGTCCTCCTCCTTTGGGATGATATACCCTTTTTATCAGCCATAACAGGACATGGCAGATATCTCTCTTGACAAACCAACTTTTTATCATAGGAGACGACTTCCAGTTTGGATAGACCTTAGCATCTGGAGAGAGCGTCTCCTCTGTATAATAACAGTTTACTGGTAGCCTGTCCAAAAGTGCCCTCAATTACGGGGTAAAATAGTGTGAAGATATAAAATGAAGGCAAAAAAGCAGTTTCTTACTTGAGCAGTAAATAGATTTAGGAATACATTGATAGACAGCATTTATAAGTGTGAACAAATTCCCTAAAGGAAGACACAGATATTCCCAGATTGCCTAGTGTTTTATTCCAATTTAAATTTTTTGCTTGTTCAAAATCCACACTTTTGGCACCAGTTTAATGTGTTACAAGTATTTTCTCTCTTGCAGGGAGAAAATAGGAAAAACCAAAGCCCAGGTAGAATTTAATCTGGCTACTGCTGTAAAAGACCCAACAAATGTTTTTACAAACACATCAGCAACAAAAGGTGAGCTAAGGAGAATCTCCACCCTTTACTGGATGCAGACAGAAAAATAGACAAAGGATGAGGAGAAGCCTGAGATCCTTAATGCCTTTGCCTCTGTCTTGAATTGCAAGACCAGTTGTCCTCAGGGCACTCAGCCCCTAGGCTGGAAAACAGAGATAGGGAGTAAAATGAAACCCCCATAATCCAGGGTCAACCATTGTGTCAGTGGGCTGCTACACCACTTAGGCTCACACAAGTCTACAGGGTCAGATGGTGTCCACCTAGCGGTACTGATGGAGCTGCTGGAATAATTCACCAAGCCACTTTCCATTTTTTACCAGCAGTCTTGGCCAACATTGACTGAAAATTATCAGATGTGATGCCCATCTACAAGAAGGGCTGGTAGGAGGATCTGGGGAACTAGGGGCTTGTCAGCCTGACCTCAGTGCCAGGGGAAGTCATGGACCAGATCATCTGGAATGCCATTACATGGCGTATGCAGGACAGAGGAAGTCAGGTCCAGACAGCATAGGTTTAGGAAAGGCAGGTCCTGGTTGACCAACCTGATCTTCCACTATGACAGGATGACCCATTTAGTGGATGAGAGAAAGACTGTGGATGTTATTTCCTTAGACTTTAGTAAAGCCTTTGACACTATCTTCCACAGGATTCTTCTGGAGAAATTGGCTTCCCATGTCTGTCACATGTGCACACTTCACAGGCTGAAAAACTGACCGGCTGGCCGGGCTCAGAGAGTGGTGCTGAATGGAGCTGCATCCAGCGGGCAGCCAGTCTCCAGTGGTGTTCCCCAGGGCTCAGTCCTGGGGCCAGTCCTGCTCAACACCTGTGTCCGTGGTCTGGATGAGGGCATGGAGTGCACCCTCAGTGAGTGCAGTGACACCACGCTGGGTGGGAGTGCTGATCTGCTGTAGGGCAGGAAGGCTCTGCAGAGGGCCCTGGACAGGCTGGACTGATGGGAGGAGGCCAGTGGTGTGAGGTTCAACAAGCCAAAGGGCTGGGTCCTGCCCTTGGGTCACAACAGTGTCCTGCAGAGTTACAGGGGCTGGGGCAGAGGGGCTGGGAAGCTGCCCAGTAGAAAAAGAGCTGGGAGTGCTGGTCAACAGCACCTAACCATGACCCAGCATGTTCCCAGGTGGCCAAGAAGGCCAAGGGCATCTTGGTTTAGATCAGAAAGAGTGTGGCCAACAGGACCAGGGCAGTGACTGAACCCCTGTACTTGGCACTGAGGTGAGGCCACACCTCTGATCCTGTGCTCAGTTTTAGGCTCCTCACTTCAGTAAAGATGTTGAGGTGCTGGAGAGAGTCCAGAAAAGGGCAACAGAGCTGGGGAAGGGTCTGAAGAGAGGTCATATGAGGAGTGGCTGGGGGTGTTTAGCCTGGAGAAAAGGAGGCTTAGGGAAGACCTTAACCCTCTCCATGACTACCTGAAAGAAGGCTGAAGACAGATGGAGATCAGTCTCTTCTCCTGGGTAACAAGTGACACGATAAGAGAAAATGGCCTCAAGTTGAACCAGGGGACGTTTGGATGGGATATTAGAAAATATTTCTTCTTTGAAAGCATAGTCAGGAGCAGGCTGTCCAAAAAAGAGGTGGAATTACCATTCCTGGAAGTTTTCAAAAGGTGTTTGGATGTGGCACTTGGGGATATTGTTTAGTGGTAAAAAAGGCAGTGCTGGGTTAATGGTTGGACTCAGTGACCTTAGAGGTCTTTTTCAATCTTAATTATTCTATGATCCAATGAAATCATTCTTTGCCAAAATGAGCAATTCTGTATGTCCAGGAGATTGAACTGGAGAAAGCAGACACACATAAAAGGATTTAATTTTTTTTTTCTGCTTCATTTCTCTTATGGGTATTTTTTCAGACATTATAAGATATCTAAATAAGGCTGAATCTAGTGTCACTGTGCAAACATACTCAGAGCACAGTACTAGTGAGAGGAATAATTCCTCTAATACAAGTATAAGAATTGAAAAACACAAAAACTGAAATAAATGGTAAAACTCATCCCCTATTTTCTGCTAAAAAGATAACTTATAAGGTAGGTAAAATATGTGTTTATATGTATGCCTATTTAAAATCTATTTTGGTGTGTATTGTAAACATATGTTAAGAATGCCCTAGTGCAGTCAAATACGCAGAGCAAGATTAGCTGGATTTATAGATGTTATATATTAATAGATGTTACTATTCTGAACGTTTCAGATTGCTTATAATCTCTAGATCTTCCTATACTAAGTACAAAGCATTTGGTTGAACAAAAAATCTGCTCTGATACACATACACAGAGTTCCCATTGATTTCTGCACTGCTGACATCAATGGGACTTGAATGTGTGTACTGGAGGGCAAAAGACAGCTATTTTTAATCTATCATTCCCAGGAAAAATGAGCAGACTGGCTGTCCATTATACTCTCATCTACAGTATCTCCAACACTTTCTGAATCATCTTTTCTCATTTGATCCAATTCATTGCAAATGAGCTATACTAAAAGATATCTTCTAATGAGTCAATTTAGCAACAGAAAAATGGAAAATGGTATACTTAGCCAGAATCGAAACATAAAAATCACAAGATTTTTTCCTTGTTTCTAACTAATATTGTCTAGTTATCTTCCACAGATCTCTTGGAATTTCTTTTTTTAGTACAGGAGAACGAGTAGACCTTAAAAAAAAGCAAGGCATCCTCAACTTTGTAAAACTAGCAAAAAGGAAAAAAAATCAAATCAAGTAATTTCATCTATGTGTATTCCTTTTTCTTTTTTTAGAAAGCCATGCAGCCACACAGATGGTCTGCTGCTTCATAATGTTTTTCTGTTATGTCTGTATATTAAAAAAAAAAAATTTTAGCTTTAAAAAATTTTTAAAAAGAGAAAGGGAAGATTCATTCTGAGTTTCAAAGTGAAAAAATAGGAAGCCTTTCTTTTCCTGTGTGTAAAATTGGTTCCCACTTCATTTCCCAGCCAAGAGGATTTGATGCCTTGCAATTTGAAATCAGAAAGGATTTGTGGGAAAACTCCTGTCTATTTTCTGTCCCAGTTTTGTGAACAGAGTATGAGCTCGAACTAGGCTTGGGTCACATCAGACATGTAGTTCTTATGGAAATGGGAAAAAAGAAAATTTATCTTGGGCATAGACATAAGAACATAAAGGCTCAGAAAAACACAGGTATAAACAGCCTTGAAACAAGGCCAAAGACCAGTCAACCTGGTTGAATTTATCCCTTTTCAACCCGACTCATCTGCTTCTTCTCTTAACCCAAGAACTCCTTCCCCATCTTCCCCATAACTGTTCTGGTAATAGTTGTGTTTCCAATTGTAACACCTTAATGAAACAGAAAAGATCTTGGTTAGGAATTTGTCCATAGTCTTCGAAAAATGCTATTTGTAAACTTCTGATCATCTCTGGAGAGTGGTTCCACCAAAAAACTTCATATCAAACATTCCTCAGGTTTCCAAGCCATATATTTTACCAGGCTGGATAGCCTGACAAATAAAATTCTGGAGTTTGATGCTAGGACATACTTTTTAAGAACAGCATGGCTGAGTTAGAAGAGCCTGCCTGCAGCAAATACAGCTCTGTGTGCTTTCTATAACCACATAGTAAGGGAAGAGTTATCTCCATCCAGAGTTGCTAAGAAAATCATGATCACACTTTTAA
>WEIT01035966.1:15418-39153 GCA_013389985.1 Dryoscopus gambensis | reverse complement strand
TAAATAAATAAATAAATATTAATTGCAGCTGCAGGAAACTGTCTCAGCAGATGTCAAGCTGGACGATGAATGGTGCCTGAGAAATGGCAGTCTTCAGTACCACCTTGGCGTAAAGTTGGATAGAGATACTCCAACTATACTTTCTGTCAGAAATGTCGTGAGTAAGGGAGCAGTGCTCCAGTGCACTCCCACACAGCTCTGGAAGATAGGGGCTGATGCAGCATTAAATGAGTGGTAAATAATAGTCACGTAAAGGACGTGAGAGGGCAGTTTCATAGCTTCCCAAATGCTAAAAACAAAGCAAAGCAAAACAAAAAAACCTGCCCTGGACCTTAGATCAAGTGAAATAAATGAATGATATATCTCAGGAAATTAGATTCTAAAAATGGACATTCGAGTTGTTGAAAGGATAAGTCAACTAAATATAATGCATTTTTATTCACTGATAAACATCTCTAAACTTATGTAAAGAAACTGCCATTAAAACCTTTACTGGACCCCCTGAGTTTTGAAAGAAAAGTTTTGTTATAGACAGAGTATATGACTGTAACATAATCTGATGTCAGCTTCTGTCCTGTTGTACATCACCTCTGTTAAAGGAGCTTCCCATTTCTAAATAAACAAGCAAACAAACAAATAGAGGTGCCAGTGCCAGGGAGAAATCCCTTTTCTTAAAGTAGTAACTGTAAAATTGCCATTTCCTGCTTTCATGACTTGTGATGGAACTGTTAATTGCTCCTTAAGAGCATTTGATGTTTCCTTTAGCCCTTTAGCACCAAAGCCTTTACCCAGTTCTAGTTTAGATGTGTTTTCACATTGTTCTCTATCCCCTGTGAACTGCACCCTGTCTTAAAAAAGGAAACTATCAACTCAGAAGGGTCTTGGGTTCACTTGTATGGCCTATTCTGCCCTAAAGCTAGAGAGGGATGTTTTACAAAGGCACGTAGTGATAAGACAAGGGGGCATGACTTCAAACTGAGAGAGAATAGGTTCAGATTAGATATTAGGAAGTAACTCTTTACTGTGAAGGTGGTGAGACACTGGAACAGGTTCCCCAGACAAGCTGTGGATGCCCCATCCCTGGCGATGTTCAAGGCCAGGCTGGATGGGGTTTGAGCAATCTCGTTTAGTGGAAGGTGTCCCTGCAGGTGGGTTAGAACCAGATGATCTTTAAGATCCCTTCCAAAGTAAACCATTCTATGGTTCTGTGAAGGACATGAGCTATGGAAAACCTTTCAGTGCTCTTAGATTATAGTGTTTATCCTGGAGGGTGGCTGTAAGATTGACAATTGACACCTGCTTATCTAGATTTAAAATAGAAGAGCACAACTCCCACTGCCTTTCTGGGTATCAGGCTGTCAACACACTGGACAATAAAGAGGGTAGAAAGGGCTGGTCCTAGAGGTTGAAGGCAGCTTGTTCTATGGGTCTGCTTAAACCTTCTCTTCATGATCATGAACTGTCTTTTAAGTAAATGCAAAGGAAGAGAGGTATTTGCATGCCAAGGCGCAAAAATACTGTATTTAACTCAACTTTTCATATTGCAAGCCATATGGCAGAAATCAAGTTTTTCATTCAAAAGTAGACAAAAGAGTTTATTAAAGACAGTATAACTAGGGTAACTGAAGCTTTTGGCTTAGATATTACTTAAGATTTCTTCAAAAATTATTAAGTAAGTTCTAAATTGAGATACTCTGAATACAGTAGTCTAGGATATGACTTGATATGATACTTCTGAAAAATTCTCAAAAGTCACAACTTTGCTGCCAAAGACTATCTGTCAAAAGACTAGATATAATTGAACACAATTTATGCCCTCACATCACAGCATGTTCATTTTTTAACATGAGGTGTTAGTCTTTGCAGTGAAGAAAAACTAAATACTGGGCTGCATGAGCAAGAGGACAACCCACAAGCCAAGGGAGGTGGTCTGTCCCTTCTAGTCAGTGCAGGTGAGACCACATCTGTGGCAGAAGAATGACATTGACATAACTGGAGCAATTCGAGCACAGAGACACCAAGATGGTCAGTTGGCTGGAGCACTTGATGTACAAGGGACACTAAAGGAGCCAGCTTGCTTGACTTTAAGATGACAAAGATAAGGGGAGGCCCTATTGCTATCTACACCTCCCTAGTGGGAGGTTATAGAGCACATGGAGCTAGACTGTTTTCAGAGATGCACAGTGGTAAATCAAGAGGGAATACAAGCTGAAATATGAGACTTTCTCATTTCCTGTGAACTAGGAAATTTTATTTTTTACTATTCAGCAATTAAAAGTATAACAGTAAGGGGCAAGAGTGCAAGGTTGTGCTTCTGCCCCCAGCTTATGCCAAAGAGGTGGCCTGATAAATAGACACCAAAGCCATAAACTTATCCCAAAGAAAACATGATGTTGATCCTGGTAGACAAGACATAAACCATCAAGTTTTTTTTTTATAACAGAACACACTTGTAGAGCCACAGATCGACAGAAATGTATAAAATTTACCTGCTTATTTATTTGTTTGTTTGTTTATTTTCCTAATTCCTAGAACAAATATGCAAAAAGAGACAAAGCATTCTCTTGGCTAACTAGGCAGAGCAATATGAAAACCTGTTTTCAGCAGAGAAGCCTGTTGTCAGCAGAGAAGAAAGTCCATGAAACCTAAGATGGCCAGGCTATATGTGTTTTTGCAAGTAACAAGGTAAAATATAAATTTAAAAAGGGAAAGGAAAATGAAGAGAGAAGCATAAGCAGAAAGATAATTAGAGTATAAGAAAAAAAGCCACGGGAAGAGGAGGTGGAGAGGTGAATATTCCTGGCTTTGCAAGTGAACTCTGTGTCCAAGAGTAACATTACTTCCAAGAGCAGGAGGGAACAGGAAAAGCTGCACACGGTCACACTATTGAGTTGCTTGTGCTGTGAAGGGAAGATGCTGCTGCCCCTGGGAACAAAGCAACAAGAGCTGCACTCTGCTGCACTCTAGCATACCTTTCTTGCCATCGGTGTCCTGTGGTTTCCTTTCAAATCACCAGCATAGTCCTGAGAGCTACAGAGGGTCATGACTCGTTCAGAATATAACTGCAAATATTTTAAGACAGTCTCCAAATATTGCAAAAATATTTTGCCCTCATATCATTGTGCTATACGCATTTTTCTACTTAGCAAGTGCACACTGGATANACAGTCTCCAAATATTGCAAAAATATTTTGCCCTCATATCATTGTGCTATACGCATTTTTCTACTTAGCAAGTGCACACTGGATATTTTTTTTTTGTCCCTTTCTCACTGTAGTCACCCAGATACTAAATTTTTCTCCCTGCTGAGTGGAACAATGAGAATTTTTTTACCATTATTTCAAATGTTTTTCACAAGCTTGATTCAAAAAAGGATAATTCCCTACTATATTTTTGGTCTGATTATCAGATGATGACGGACAATAGATTGATAAGAGTCACTCAAGAAGATGCAAGCTCTTGTATATAACAGCCACTGCAATTATCAGACACTACTAAACTATTATTGATCCTGTTCACATTGGGTGATAACTGAGCATTTTCCACTTATTTAAAGTGCTGTGCCAGAAAGTGCCAGACTCCCATCAATAAAAAGCAGTAGACGAATTTCTTCAAACATGCTTCAATAAACAATAATGCATATAGATGGTCCATAGCTCCCTAATCTCAGTGAAACAACTAACTGTGACACGTAAATATACCATCCAGTTGCTGCTAAATGGTTGATTATAATAAAACAGGTTGATTATAATAAAACATTATAATAAAAGAGGACATTATAATAAATATCCACAAGGTCATTTAACATGTAACCCAAGTATCACTGGCAGAACAACTGCAACCCTCCTGGGAAAAAAGGGCTGTTGCCTCATATAGTTTCAGTAATATCAAGAAGAAAAGAAACTCCTGTCTGGATCAAGAAAAAAAGTGGACTTCTCCCTATAACATCGTGGGGCAGATCTCATTGTCTTAATCGCAGAAGCAAGGTTTCTCATATATAATTGCATTATTTCAAAGGTATGTAAAGCTGTCTTTAATATTAGACTGGTACATTTTGATAGAACTATAATCATAGGAAAAGTGGTCCTTATCAGTGAAATTCATATTACTTTCATTTTGTTCTCTTTAATACCAGGGACATACAGGACGTGATCTGATATTGAGTGTATTATATTTCTCAAGCAGGGCCAGTAGCAACGTAGCAGTGGACTACATGTAAAACTGGCTATTAAGGATATTAACTAGTAATTGCTTAGAGTAATCTCTCTAAATAATCAGTAATTAAAAAAATAAATAAAACAGCTGACCATTGTGATTTAAACTCAGATTAAAATTGACCAAAAAAGTCAATTGGAATAGTTTTAATTATTTATGGTGCTGTATTTTCCTTCAACAGAAATGTTTTATATTTTACTGCAGACAAAATAGATAATTTGTAGTTACAATGGCACCTCTTTTATCAGTTGAACAAGTAATGCACAGTATTTCGGGTCAAAAAATATCCTTTCTTAATTCAAATATGCCATTAACAAGCCATTTTTCTTTGAATCCTCTGCCATTACACCAGCAAGATCCATCAGCAATATGTACAGAGTCTGAATGAGCAGATTTGGTGAAAGACCCAGCTACCATCTCAGCAACTTTTAGAGATAAATTTTTGCAGTTTATGCCCAAGGGCAGGGACATACTGTACAGATTATGTGTTTGCCAGACTACAGTTGATGATTCATGCTAGCATGAGTCTCAGCTTGGCCTTGGTGGGGCCCAGCAACATGGGAAGTAGTCTTGAAAGAACGACTGCAAGTCTTCAAGAGTCCAGCTCCTGCTCCTCTTGATCCATGGAAAGGCAAGGCAGAGGCAGCAGGAGGAGGACATCAGAGACAAGTTAATAATACATTTTAGAATAGCATGAGTACTGGATTGAAAATCAGTGCAATAAATACACAGTTTGTTACCAAAGAAGACTATTTATACTGGTGTAATTTTAAGAAGTATAACTATGGCATCAATGGAAGTTTGTTACAGCAGTATGAGCTGCACATGGTGAAGAACCAGGGAACAGAATTATGAGCCTAAAAAGAGTGAAGTTGCTTATAATGAAATCTAAGCATATCAAATTAATCGGGATCTAGACACATTCATTTGGGCAGTGTGTATTTCTGCCACTGTAAATTTGATGGGGAAAGCAGAATACTTTGGTTGCACTATTCACTAACAGCTGGACACAGAGTCATTCTTATGTAAAACTGAAAAACACTTTTCAGACATTAACAAATGTTGACATTTCTATTTTACACTGAGAAGCCTAAAAAGCTGATTTCCAAAGTTATTTTCTCAATATTAAATTTCTCTGACTGGCTAGGGAAGGGGTCCATTATTTTGAACTCAGTGATATCACACTAACATCAGACTAAACCATGCAGCGCTAAATTAGATTTTAGGACTTCAAATCTGTAAAATTCATCAACACAGCCTACAACAAGCATCTAAATAGCATAAACCAGATTTTAAAAAAAAAATTATAATAATGTAAACCATAGGATCTCTCTCCACTACACATACTTTTTGGGTTTCAAACCTTCAAAATCCAGTTGGGTTTGTTTTTCAAATTCCTCAACCAAACATGATTAGTTTTCTTTTGTTTTTCTCATAATAAATACTATTTCTTATTCTGTATCCATCTTTCTGTGTTATTTTAATGCAGGCTGGGCCTCTCCAATATTTACTTTATTTTCTGAAGCTAGAACTTTAGGTACAACACCAAATGGGATGCAGCTGTCATAATGCTCCTGAGGGCAGCAGTGCCAGAGCTGGTGCTGCCCCACAGCCCTCACTGCTGGAGTGCCCCACTTCAGGCTTCTAAGGAGGTCCACCATTGCACAAGTAAATCAAAGGTCTGACCCAACTGCTTTTCAATGCCAGTGGGAAAGAAATGAGATATCTGTATGCTTATTTCATCAATGCCTCGGACCTAGACAATTTTTAATGTCCCTTCCAGCACAAAACATTATATGATTTTATAAGCATTAAAAAGCATTTAATAACACAAGCTGGAATTGTACTTATGAACGCTGATTTATCAATTAAAAGAAAATACTTAGTCCCCTTTGTTTATGGGGCTTTTTTTCTTTTTTTTCCCCTTTCTCCCCTCATCCTCATTTTTATTTGTAATAAAATTTTTAGAGAATAAGAAGAAGGGAATGAAAAAAAAGGAAACACCAATTAATCATAAGGATGAGAAGGATTTTCCTTGAGCACTGCAATGTGTTAATCTGGTCCAGTTAGGTCTCCTTGCACTTAATGAAAAATAGAACAGTAGACAAAACAAAATGTTCCAAACACTGACCCAATTCACCCACTTCAGTTTCTCTTCCAAATCCTTTTGGAGGCACACTTTGCTGGATAGTCTCAGAGATGTACACTGAAAAAAAACTTCTTCAGGGGATCTCAGAATGGCAGCAACCGTAAGATCCTGGAGGATTTCAGGACTTCATTGGCTGAAGTTCACTGCAGATGCAGCGCACACCTCTCACTGCAGAACTGCACCAATAAGGAAGTGACAAAATCCTACTAAAAGCGTTTCATAAAAGTAAAGGGCACAACCAAACAAAGTTAGGCTTATAAACAGAACTGCAATACCCTTAACTTTAAATACAAACACAGTTTCTGATCATCTGGCAGCAAGGCACAGAAATGCAAGAGGAACTAGTGAGTGAACAAAGAGAGACTTGACATTCGCTTCCTCTTAACACAGACGGAGAAGACGAGAAGCTGCAGTTCAGTATCACACAATTATGTGGCTCATTCATTAGTACCACATCATTGACTACACCATGAAAGAAATGACAAATTAGCAATTTCACAGGACTAGCATAATACTATCATTTGTATCACAAAGTCAGCAAAATCTAACCTCCAATAATTCAGCTCACCATTCTAACCCAGGGCAGGCCATCAATACGGTTTTATGTGGCTTGTACTAATCACTAAAGTCAGATAATATGCAAGGTTAATGGTTGCAGACAGTCTGGGGAAATATCCAAGATCTGATAAGGAAACCCCACATTATTGCTGTTCTATGTGTGTATATCCCAATCAAGAATAGGCAAAGGAAGGAAATCAATGCTTAAGGCAGTTATAATACATCTCTTGGTGTAACATATAAATTGGCCCTTCATTGCCCATTCACATTTCAGTTAATAAATAGTTCAGACACAGGACACATGGATAGTGAAGAAGTATAACCATTGTATGTTTGTCTCCCGTACTTTAGATTTATGCTGTCTTAGTACAACAGACTCTATCCAGTGTTTTTCAATTACTTCACTAGCCCTTTAAAGAAAATAAGAAGTGATGCTTAATCCTGATCGGTACTTTGTTATATAGTACATCACCTGAAAGGAACTTGATGCATTTTTCCTCATTTAAACAGATAATCAACCAGGATATTCTCATTCTAATCATACCCCACCACTGCTTACAGTCACAAATATATATTTCACCTCCCTCGCCAATAATGAAAATTCCTTTTTTCAATACTAGTTATAGCAGACTAGTTTTTGATTTTCTTTTATATTTGGCACTGAGCTATCCAAGGATACTCTATAGTAATTTGCAGGATAAGACTGACCTCAATACATTCATGCGTATATTTTAATGTAGCATTGCTTACAAAATATAAATTCACATAATTTAAATCCATAACTGTCTAGTGTTCCTAAAATGCCAAACCCCACATCTTGAAACTTTTTTTCCCTTCTAATGTAATTACATCACTTCACTCTCTGCAAACCAAAACCAGGCAGGCAGTGTATTTAATTCATAACTGTACCACTAAATGCAAATGTAAAATTGGCAGCTTTGATGTTGCAGCATTAAATATAGCTTATCTCACAAGTGACAGTGAGAAACAGGCACTCTCTTAGGACTGTGAGTTATGACAGTCTCTCCAATGAGTGAAAAATCATCCCTGTACAGCTGTCACTGATGAGATTTTCCTTTTCTTTTTCTTATGGCATGTGAGTGCTTCAGCATAGTTGGAGCCACCACGCTGGTGGCAAAAATGGAGACTGCTTTGATGCAATGAAGTGTGCCCTTTTGTTCTGCACAGTTTTCTTTGCCATATTAAAAAAAAAAACACAAAAACAAACAAACAAAACAAAAACAAACAAAAAAACCCCACAAACAAACCCAGAACCAAAACCGAACAAACCAGAAAGAAAAAAAAATTGTTGGATACAGTAACTAGCTGGTATTAAATTAATGTACTATGTGAAGAAAGGATTAGAAAATGATAAGCACACAAAGGATTAAGAGATGTCTCCAGCGCTCACATGATTCAGAGCATGACTAATTTTTGCACACGTGTATCGGTGCACCTTTACTCACTTGGACCTAAGTAATACACAGTGCTGTTCTTTAAGGATAGCAGCATAGTACCAAAGAGCTTCAGTGACAACCGAGCACACTGTGTAAACTTACTCAATACAAAATGTCTTTCTGAAAAGTTTGTAGTGTGATAAAAAGCATTTGCAATCGATGTCTGGTGCTGAGAAGAGAGCAGATCAGTAAGAAGTACCTCTAAATTCTGGGAAGTGAGGCTCTTCTTATTATGCCATTGTGAAACAGAGACATCTCTGTCTTTCAAAATACTCTTGCAAGTTTCAGTCATAGCAGTGTTAGATGAACACTGGGTGATTAATACTGGTAAACAAGGGAGATCTAGCATGTCATACCTGCTTAATTACCTGCTTCTGGCTGACTACGTGGCATTACCTGCCTATAGTCCTTTTCCAGTCTTTGTATGGGCAACAGATATTGCAGGAGGACTGATGGTCAAAGGACACAAACAGGAAGACACAGTGCAGTCACTTCTTCCAGGAGAGAAGAGTGCAAGATCCAGACTCAGTGGGCTGCACTCAGACTAAAAGGACAGGGAAGTGGCTGCAAAGATCTGTGTGACCAAACTTACTGTTGTTTCACCTGTTTGGTATGTATATTTAAATTACTTGAATATGAGTTTATTTAATAAAAAACATTTGGGGGCATCTTTAATCACAGACCCACATATCATACTCTCCTTTCTCCCCTCCAAAATTAGTTTCCTGGGAGATAGCAGGTATGTTTAGGGCCTCATGTTCACATCCCAGGGAAATGAAAGGCAGGGAGTGGTGACACTCCGGTGTTCAAGCCTCATAAGTTTTATTTTATCAGAAGGCAATCAAACTACTTATTTCAGGTCTGCACTCTAGAGGAAACAAAAAAAGTATCTCATATGCATCACCTATTCTGAAAGGGTGATACTGTCCTGTGACTGCCCATAACCCATTTGTAAATAACTGAGCAAGAACAGCCTGTGCAGCTTTGCTTCCTCCTGCTTGTACTTTCTAGCAAACACATTCCAGTAACACTAATTGCTTGATGGCTAAGTATACAGCAAAGTCTTCTTTAGCCCCCATTTTGATGCCCCCTCTCTCATGACTGCTCTTTCCCTTCTCTTACCATCCACCATGTCCCCAGCTTTCCCTTTGTTCAGGGCACTTCTAAGTGAAACCAGTGCCCTCAGATTCTCTCTTACCTTGATCTAGTGCTTCTCAGGAAACCCATAGGTCCATCTACTCCATCAACTATTATTTATTTGATAGCAGGAAGGGGAAGTCTGTTGACTCGAACAGGAAATTGCCCTAAATGTGTGATTTTTTTCAAGTAATTTTTCTTATGTGCTTTTTCCAATTTTTTATGGTGAGATTGACCCCTGCATGAATGACCACAAAGCAACGCCAATGATTTTTTTCAAGTTTTTCCTCAAAATGTTCATCCAAAAATAGACTACCAGTGGCCTATGGGTACAGACATAAAATATGTCCAAAATACTGTCCGTGCTTTTATGCATCCTCTTCATGTATTCTCCATGCATATAACACCTCTTGTGTTTTACCTAGGAGAAAAATGAGGGGGAATTTAAATTTTTTTTTGTTCTAAGTTATTCTAGGACCTTTTATAATGGCTCATTTCAAAACTGATGAGCTGGCTTGGAGGTCTGGGGATTTCCACTTCAAAATACATCATTAACTGGAAGAAAGTTCCTTGAATTATAACTTTCTAAGAGTCTTCAAAAGAGAAGTCTAACAAACATTCATCCCCATTTTTTCTAGCTAGAAAATCAGGACAGTTGAAAACTTTTTACTGAATTCCAGTAATGGAGGATTCATACCAGGATCAACGGTAATCACTGCCAAATTTGGACAATGTGGTCTTTCTCTGGAGCCTACCCATCTCCTGCTGTCTCTGGCATCTTCATGGTCTGACACAGTCAAAGCTTCAGGAGCAGAAGCTCTGCAGCAACTTGCAGCAGATCTCTGGCAAAAAAACTACCCTAAGAATTGCTCACTTATTAAAGCAAGCAAGGTAAAATTGAATCCTAGACCTCCTATCATACTAAAAAAGCAGACAAGTTTCAAGGGACAAAGAATAATAATGCTATCATTCTTAAAAATACAAGACAGAATTGACCATCAATTTTTCTTTCTCTCACTCAGAAAGAGAATGCTGCAGTCCTAGATTAACACTATCTGAAGAGAAACAAGTATGCAGAGCATCAGCAGTAAGGCCTGGAGACCTCAAACAAGATGAAGTCACTCTGAACCCTTTTGCCACCATTGTGCAAAAGAACTGTAAGGGCAGAACAAGATAGCAAGGCATGAGGCAGCTGGGGCAGTGACTAGCAGAAATCTGAGCCAAAGAAGCAAGGCCAAGGTGACAAAATATTTACTATGGTTTTAAACTCCCATTAAGTATTTATTTGCACACAAGACAGCACTTTTATGTAATTCTCAGCCATACTTTGGTCCCATGGAGATAGATTTCCTGTTGATCGCAACACAAGATTCAGCCTCAGCAAGACCCGAAAATGAGCTCTAATTTACAAAAGAGATTCCCCAAACAGAATGCATAAAGACTATGCATGCTGGAACTCCCAAAGGCTAGATGATTTATTTGAATACTAATAAGAGGACCACCTCTCCAATGTCAATATCTTTCAGTGTTATTTATGTTTTAGCAAGGACATTTGAGGACTAAAACAAGCTCTATTTTTTTTTATTACATAAAAACAGGGATAAGTGTCACAGTTCAACAGGACTAGAATTTTTCTGCAAATGAGCAAGAGCTCATTGTGCAAAATACCGACACCTTCTTTAAGGATAAATGAATAATAACTCTCTTCAAAATCCCGAAAATAAATGTTTTGCATTGTTCCTCTCAATGCAAAAAGAAAAGGATACAAGGGTTGAAAGAACAATTAAAAGATAAGGACAGAAAATTGTCCAGCAAATTCATTGCAACAGCTAATTGCAGCTGTTTTAAGGTAGCCTTTTCAATTCTACTACTAACAGTAGTTCTTTTTCAACTCATATTAATGCAACAATGCTTAATTGTTGTCTCAGGGATACTGGATTAGGTCATTATGTAGCTATGTTCTATCTTTATTTCATTCATACTTATAGCTCATAAATCATGCTTTCACAAAGTATGGATTTACAGCAAGATTCTGATTCCACTTTATTTCCCTCCTTTTTTGAAAGACAAAATTATGATGGTTGGGTTGGCTTTTTTTCATTTGTTTTGCTAAGCAAGTGGTTAGATTGCAAGAACAATTTTTGAAATATTACTTGAATAATGTGTTTCTGAAGATGTGTTCCTGAATCTGAAGAGAATCTGGAACACCAGTTCTGAGATGTAAGTTACCTCATTCACTGCAAGAATTGATAACTCTGTGACTAATCACAGAGCTGTGTCTGTCACTGTTGTTAATTACACCACCACTAATCAAGGCTTAAAAACAGAAGCCTTGTCAGTGCTGGTGCACAATTCTCAGGGCCACAAGAAGCTAACCAAGTAAAAACAGACGTAAAGTTCAGAGGAATAAGCTTTGGAGACCATAACACTTAGAATTATGGGGAATTGCCTCAGAAAACAACATCTCATACTAGAACATGACACAAATAAGATATATTGGGACTGGGAAGGGAAATCTTCTGCCATTAGAGTTCATGGCAAAACACTGATGTGAACAGAACCAGTGCTTCAAACTAATCTCTTCTTTTGGCCAAAGTAGTAACACATGGGACATGTTGGAAAGAATAAGTCTCAATCTAAAAAGGAGTTGGCACATGGCAACTCTATATCCTCTTTCTCATTTTTCTGATATATTTATTCTGTTAATTAAAAACATTACTAATACCAATAGAATGAAAATGGCATCTAGAAATTATTTGCTGCTTAGACATACAGTAGAAACTTTCAAACTAAATAAGTTCAGCTTCTTAATTTTGTATTATATTTTCAGAGCTGTTTCTGATGGGAAAAAGATTTAAATTAAATGAATTGAAATTAAATGAAAATTGCCCAATCCTGAGATTCTCCCATCAGAATTTTTCTTTCTCTTTTCTTTCTCTTTTTTCATTTTATTGTTTTTCCTTCTATTCCTTTTATTCTTTTCTTCCCATGACCTTCTTCAATCATTAAAGTACATTTCTTCTATTTTTCACCAGTCAACAGCTCTATGCAGAGGGTAAGATGAGCAAAGAGATTGATCTTGGATTGGTCAGTAGACAGGACATGAGCCAAACAAACATTGGTCAGACTCCTACAGCAAAAGTCCTACAGCAAAAGCATGTTTATTACATGCTCTAAGGAACTCTTCAGTGTTATTGTCCTCATTGATGAGAGGTTTATGAGAAAGCACTGGGAGTAATCCTGGATGTTTTCATGTTTCAGCTTTGAATACAAGGATTGGGACAGTTTGAGTTCTGAATGGGCACCCTGAAAATACAGTATAAACATAAAAACAAGGTGTATAAACCTATGACAATTGCCAGGTCCAAAGCGAGTAATTTTATTACGGAAAACCCAGACAATTTACCAAACAATATTAACCACTGAAGCACTGCTGACCATGCTCTGAATGAGCAGAGGAAGCTTCCTACTCAGCAGTGGGAGTGTAGGGCTAGATGGGTCTTTAGCAGAAGCTCCTAAAGTTTGCCTCTAATGTTGGTGGCTGGATAATGGTTAACCTTCTTTTAACGTTTTTTTTTTTTGTTTTTTTTTGTTTTTTTTTTTTTGAAAGCCTATCATTAGTACCTCTCCTACCCCAAATTTTCTATGGAAGCAATGGGGACCAAACATAGCTGATTGGGAACTTGGAAAAAATGTGTAAAGAGGTTTGATTGTAAGTGTCAAGAGCGAAAATTATAGCTGTCTGCTCCTGGAAACCGAGTGCTTTGACACAGAGGAGTACCTGAGTGAATATACAACCTCAGCTATATCTCTCCTATTCAAGGCTGTATCATCTCTCCAGAATCTTCTGTCATAAAGTACAGCACTGTTTCTTGGAGGGGAATATTTTGTATGAAGTTACACAGCACACGGAGTTTGCAGTTCAACCTGATAACTGATTTGAGTCAGAACATACATATTCCTGGGAAATTATTTTTGTTGCCTTATGTGGGGCCTGTCCATCCCAAATTGCACTCCTAAAAAAGGAATTCAATTAGTAGTAAGCTTACCTATCACTTATCAGCTGACCATGTAAATAGCCTGCAAAATAGTAAAAAAAGCAGGTAGTAATCCAGTGGGATAATAGCTCAGGGAAAAAAATATGCTATTAGCCCTGCTGGACTCCACACGGCAAACAGCCCTTTCCACTCACAAAACCAGGAATAGATCTGCTGCACAGCAAGAAATCAGCTGGGTTCGGCAGCATGTGTCAAGGCAGGGAGGGAGCGAACCTGCTCTTGTGAGACAAAGGGCTACACTCTGTGAGATAAACAACAGTAAGGCAGCATGATCAAAGAATATTTAAAAATAACTCTATTAAAGAAATTCAGAGGGGAAGAAAATGTTCAAACAACCTAAGTAGAACCACACTGAAAAACAAAATAAAATACTCCTGCCATACTCATGCGAAAACATTGAATCTGCTTCCTTGGAGTCGCACTTTGTGTTCTTCATCCGGCTGTTTCCAGGAAGCCAGTATATGAAACAAGGGACAGAAATGTAACATTTGCCTGTTCACCCCAGGCTGGTAGTGGAAGTTGGGAAGCAGGGTGTGGGTAACCACTGCTGACATTCACCTATCCCTACGTCTGGGAAAGTGCCAAGGAACAGGACAGATGTTCTAAACTAAAACATGTCAGTTATTTTGCTACTTTGAGTCTTTTTAAAGTATGAAACAACAGACTAAGGATTTGTATTATTTCAAGCCAGCATGAGATTCCCAGTGCCTAGCCCATTTTCCTGTTCACCACGGAGAGTATCATCATGAAATGTTGGGGCTGGAGCCAAAGGAACAGTTGGCTGCACAAAATTTTTTTCTGTGTCCTTCAGCATGTCCTTTAACACACCTCTGCCCACCCGCCTCATCTCCCATGCCCACCTCATCTCTAAAACAGAGATAACATGACTTACTCACTGGCTACTCCACAGCTGCATCAATGGCTGTGTGGCAGTTGGGGATCCTCAGGTAGTCTGGCACGGACACCACAGGAAGGATGATTGGAAAGCAATGGGCTGTCTGCATTTCCTGGTGCCAAGGGAAATGGCGTAGCTGCAGGCAGCAGGCCACCACACAATTATTAAATCAACAGTTGATTTCTTGTAAACCAGACTACTTACCAGTGTTAAGGTCCTGATGTTAAAGTCCCAGTGCAAGAAACTGTTTGATGTGTTTCATGGAACACTACAGTATAGTACAGACTCTTTTCCTAACAGATTTGTTTTACTTATCTATGTCTTAAAATTACAGTTTTTCAAAGCTCACATACGTATGATTTAAAACATTTGAATGTTAGTTCCTTGCTGTGGAAATGGTCTGTATTTAAATCTAATAATTCCTAGTGTCACTGAAAAATATGCACTCAGTTTATCTGCTTACGCACAGCTTGAAGCAACTCAGCAATAAAACATTACATTAAACACCTGAAATAGGATTTTCTGAGGTGCTGAGTGCCCAAACATCCAAATGTCCAATAGTAGCTGCAGAAGTTCAAAGCTACAGAAAAACTACCTCCTTATTTTCCTGTCTGATGTAAACAGATTTAATGAAGGAAGGAGGAGGAAATACGGAGTTTGCAATTAGTTTACAATTACTTCACTGTTTCAGGGCAGATAGTGCTCTTGGAGGCGGAACAAAGGCTGAAAAACAGTGGCTGATGGAAGAATAAGCAAGAGCAGACACCAAGAGCAAACATGGAAGAAAAAAATGCCACCTGCATATTTTCTCTCTCAGGCACAGTGGCACATCTCTCTCTGTACATGCACACATCACTTAATAAGCATGCTGAATGTGTCACCAAAGCATCTCAGGTACAGATGAGAAAGAGATAAAGCTTTAGCTATGTAGAAGGAGTTCAGGAAACCAGGAAAGCCTTTCAACATTTCAGAAGACATCCAGGAACAAACTGTTTACTAGACCCTGTATTCCCTATCTGGAATAAGTTCTTTTTTACCAGAAGGTATAAGGACACTGCTTTCAGCAGTGCTGCTTCCACTCTCTCTAAGTTTTCCCATAGATATCTTTTGACTTGTTTCAGTGTGGGACAATGCAGGCAACTGCATTGGTCTTTTCTATCAAATTAAATATTTATGTATGCTTATGTCTAATGAAGAGCACCATTATGCTGACAGGTTAATCAAAAGAAAGAGCAAAGTATAGGGAAAGTACATTCTGTGAATATCAAACTTGAATGAAAAATTAAGAATGATAAGTAAAACAGGGATGAATTTATCATCCTATTTTAGTCTCTGTCTGACTTTCTCTCCTCCACTTCTTTGTTTGCCTTGTCTTTAAAAGATGAACAACCATAATTTAATAGACTTACAGTAGACACATCAGTACAAGGTTTCCAATGACAATCTTGAAAAACACTCCTAAAGTATTTTTTAAAGATATAATGTAAAAACAATTGAAAAAAAATAATGGCACAAGCCTGCTGATTTTTTTACATGAAGTACTGAACTGAATATAGGCAGGTCCTCAGGGTGGTGCCAGCCACGTGCAAACTACGCTGGCCCTGCTTTTGTTTGGCCAGACCTCTCATTAAATTTCATAACCTGGCATTTGTGCTTCTTCAGACTATAGTAAATAAGCTTACAGACCTGAGGTCCACCTATTTTTTGAAGTGTCCTCTTCCACATCAGTCACAATTCTTACTTAGACATTTTTTCCTCTCTCCTTCTTGAAAATTTCCAGGCAAGAGAACTCCCACAAGCATGACTCTATACAAAGATATCATCATTTTCTTTTGATAGCTTTCAGCCATCAGGTCGGTCTGAATTCATGTTTATTACAATTAAGAATCTGTAACCCTCTGACATGCAGGGGTAAAATTCTGTCCAATTACCTCACAATTATATCCTCTGTGTTTTGTGCCCCAAAGTACCATTAGATCTCTTCCCAAAAAGAAGGCCAGTAGAGCATTATCTTATCTAATGGTTAGCTCAGTGTTACTGACAGAAGGGCTAACTTGTGCTGACACTCCTGAACAGCTGCTGTACAAAGAGAGTATTCACTGTGATTAAGTGTTTGCAGTCATTCAAGGCGCAGGTTCTTGGTGAGGAAGACAATTTTTCCAGCTGCCCACATTCTAGTTTCTCCTACCTGTTAGCCATATGTTGTCAGAGGTGCAAAGCAGATCATTAACAAAAGAAGTGAGCAAACAAAAGGTCCTGTCATTCACTCAAGGAGCAAATATCTGCTAAACAACTGATCCAAAAAGCAAAACACTCCTAATTTTGTAACATTCAAAAAATAGAAGAAATCAAAACAGGTACAGCCATGTCAACATCCTTTCAATAGAAGACAATATGCACAAGTTCATCCCTCACTAAGGTGGCAGCTCACATCAGTGTAACACCAGGTGGGTATGCACACTGTTCAGCAGGCAACCATCTGCTTTCAGCACCTAATTACCCAGGCTGAGGCTCTCACACCTGGTTCACAAGTTCCACCAGTCCCTAGCCAAGGCTCCCTTTCCCTGACAAAGGCAGCTTCTTCGGCCCTCTCTTCCAGACAACTCAAAGCCTCTCGTTTAGTTGTGAATTGATGCCACCACCCCCCAAACAGTGCCATGCATTCACCACGAGCTAACTGCTTGTCTTCAAGAGCACCACAGCTTTCCCAGTGACAAGCAGCCATCCCCTGCTGCCAGCCCAAGTCCTGACAGTGAAGAGTCACAACAAGGAGGTGCCCAACTCTCCTTTCCTCACAGAGAAGGCAGCACCAGGTTGTGCAAGGAGGGGCACACAATTAGCACAACAGACATTTTGCATAAAATGAGCCATATCTGTGACATCTCAGAAGGTATTTTTGTCTGTATTGCAAGACTAGCTTATAAAGGCAGAATTGAATTATTAACAGTTCATGGAAAAACAGAGCTGAAGTCCTGAGAATCCAGTAAGATATAAAATAAGAACAAGCAAGAGCTAATTAAGTAATTATTTTACATATCAAATCCAACGTACATACTGCAAATGCAAGGAACTGAGACAATAATCTATTTTCCTCAACTTAGAAACAAGCAGACAATTAGACTTTGCCATATGTAATGCTATTGCAGACAGGTAGGGCAGAAAGGTCCATTTCAAGCTAAACAGGTACCCACTGCTTTTAGAAGAGATAAGGCAGCAGAATGTACTAAGTCCCAAAATGATAAAAAGGGAAGGTTGGGGGAATGTTCTTGTCTGGTTTGTTCAGTGGGTAGGTTGGGTTTTTGGATCAAGTCAAATCAAGCAAGTCTCTTGCACTGGCTCCTCTATTAACCTAACTGCCCTGTCATCACAGTTTGTAACTGTTTTCACAGCAAACATATTTTACTTTGTCAAAACAGGTTTGAATCAACTGCATCTTCATCCAGACACCAAAACCCCTTCCTGACACTCCGCAGGCTGCATGGTGCCTGTTACAGCTCTGGCAGTGGGAACCACGGATCCCTGTACAGCAGCCCCAGCCCCAGCCCCAGCCGGGAGAGCTGAGGATTAGCAGTGAGTCCCATGCAGGCAGGGACCGTCCACTTTGACAGCTCTGACAGGTGTAAAAGGTATCCTGGCAGGACCAATGGACTGTGAAGGTGCATTCCTTTTGAAGGTGCATTCCTTTTTCCAGTCCTTTTCAGGGTTTGTCTCTCTTGCTCTCCCCTCAAAGGCCCTACTTCTGCAAGTGGAGTAGGGATGTGTAGCCCTCACCAGCAACATCCATGGGAGTTAGTACAGAGTAGCTGATTCACTGTAAACGCATGCTTTTTTATACCACATACAACCTCTGTAAATAGGCAGTTTACCTTATTATAATGTCACCCTTATTACTTCGCCAAGGTGTTTATTATGGACACAACACTGCCAGCATGAAATCAGTGCACTGAGACTTAATGCTCAGATTTTACACTTGGGAAAAGCAAAAATGACAGTCATTCAGATATGGTATTGTGTGTGAGATCGTTTACCTACATCTCCAAGTATCTGCAAAAGATACTATTTGTAGGTATATGACTCAGAAGCCCTCTTGGAACACTTCCAATCTTTCACAGAGTCACAGAATGGGTCAGGTTGGAAGGCACCACAGTGGGCATCTGATCCAACCTCCCTGCTCAAGCAGGGTCATCCTAGAGTACATCATACAGAATTGTGTCCAGATAGTTTTTTAATATCTCCAGTAAGGGAGACTCCACAAAGTGAGGGAGACTCCACAGCCTCTCAGGACAACCTGTTACAGTGCATGGTTATCTGCACAATAAAGAAGTGATTCACATTTTACAAAACCCCATGCATGGAAACAAAAAGACTTTGTATGTTTTATAAAATTGGTCTTAATTACTTTGACCCCAGGTACATCCAGAGAAGATAAATTATTTGGGAAACTGATGTAAATGACCAGAAAAAAAAAAAGTCAAAAATGATGTAACTTTTTGCTGTTATCAAGCTTGTGCCCTTGAGCATTAGGTCTGTGAGTTTTGGAGGACTCCATACAAAGAGAATTAAAAGCACTTGTAACATTGTGTTAAGGAAATGTTCATACATATATGTGTATAGAAAAGAAAAAAAAAGATAGGTGGTAAAATCATAAAACAGGTCATAAGGATAAATTAGTGCATTCTTCAGAGACCCTGAAGTAGAGAGAGAGAAGCCAAGCAGCCTCATTGTCAGAAGAGCATTTACATTCTGGAGCCATCCATTCTGTCCTGTGTGGGAAGGGCACATGCACAGCTCTCCCCTCTGTTGCTTATTGCTGCCCTGTTTATCCCACACACTTCACAGGGCAGAAAAAGCAAACCAACCTCATGTGACAACCAAGTCAAATGTCTGGCTTAGTGTACTAAATAAACACATATACTTGCTGTGCTCCAAAAACTGATACTGAGGAATACAGAACTGCATGCATAAATTCCTCTTTGCTTATGCAGTTATGTAGGGTTTTGACTGAGTTTCTGGAGAGGTTGGGGGGTTTTTGAGAGGAATGGGTTTTTGTCACTGTTGGGTTGGGTTTTTTTTTTTCTTTTTTTACCTACAGAGGCTTGATTACAAATTCAAATTCAGGCATCATAGCTGCAATCAGTATTTCATAATACCCCAACTTTGTGGGTAGCTTGGCTGGCCATTTTTCCAGTCCCTATTATCTTTATCTATTTAATGGCCCAGATGTCAGAACAATAGAACATGTTAAATATTGACACTGGGGAAGCATAAAGAAAATTAATATTGCTTTTGTTTATTTTTATTTACTAGTAAATGCTTGTTTTGGTGAGAGTTACCCTAAATACTCTGCATTGCTATGGAAGTTTTTTTCTAAAATTAACTGCTATTCACAGGATAAACCAAATTCAGATGTCACAGGAATATGTCACCATTTTACATTTTAACAGTTGGATTACCTTATTAATCCCATTAATTATGGCTATTCTCGTGTCAGCTGTGTTGTGTGACAGATATTTGCTCAGCTGAACAGCGTGTATTGCTTCTGTTTGCAGTGATCCTACCTCCACCAGTCTGTTTTTATTTACAGATACTTCTATTATCACTTGCCTGGCTTTATCCCCATTGCTAACATCCCAGAAATCATGATAAAGCATGTCTAACGATAGCAGCTGCTGCAGACCAAGGCACAGCTCAGTAACTTTCCAAGCAACCCAGTGTCCTTAGAGCATATGTCATTAAACAACTTATTTAGGGGAAAAACCTGCATTTTCACCATCTCATGCCACTATTTATGATCTGAAAATACATTTGAAAGTAAGCTGCTTCTTTGGAGAATGCAATGAACCAAAAACATGAATATTCTGAAGAGAGTTTAGGTTATTTCAAGGTTTTGAAGTAGCTGGTACAGTTAATTCTAGTTTTAAGACACAGCGCAGGACACAGGAGGCTATTTTTTGCCCTATAACACCCATCCTGTTTCTGTGGGACAAGCCACCCAACTATTTAGCATAATTTTCTTACAGGAGCATTTAATAAATGTTTATTTAATGCTTTTAGAGCTCCAGAAGACAGAAAATAAAAGTGGACATTGCACTGCTGTTTGCTTTCCACTGGTGATTCATTATAGTAACACATTCACAGACAATGACTATGTGATGCCCTATTATAAAGGTGGTTGGTTACATATTTTCTTTGAGATTTCTTCAGAAAGATAGATAAAAAGAAAGTAGCTCTTGACTCATTATGGTTTATTTCAGCTTATCATAGGAAGATATCTTTTCAGTGGTGTCACTGAATAGGAGACCTTTAGGGACAACTACAGCCAACCTTTCTGAGATTAGTTTCCTTAACCACAGAATAAATCCAACTCAACCCAGCAGGGCTGAATGAACCTGCTAAACAGTTCTGTTTGCAGAGCATGGGCACCTCCTCTCCAGAGATACTGCTGGAGGAGGGAGCCTAGCATGGGGAGAGGATAAGGTGCTTTGAAGACCATCATTGCTTCAAGTCTGTATTGCAAGAAGGGCATTTTCAGCTCAGGACTGTAAAGCAACATTTTAGTTTTAGCCTCAGGCCTCCTTATTGACTTGACTTTGTTTTGTCAACCTGAGACGAAATGTAAGAAATCCAGCCCAGCTACGCAGCCAATTTGTGCTGATTTAGCCACCTGGGAGGTAACCACTCCCAGGAGGCTCAGGAGGTCTGAGAATGTCCAAGGTCTGACAGTGAAAATCTCATTTTTTCCCTGCTTCCCCCTGCAAGTGGGCTCAGCTGAGCCTGAAGGACTTCCAGCACCACGGAGGAGTGACCAAAAATCTTGTAAACCTTTTCTATTGGAGCGCTGCACCATAGGAAGAATTTTGAACACTGAAACCCTAAGGTTTGCTCGTGCTTTTCACACCAGTTTCTCTTCTGAATAACTTCACTCAAACCAACCAGTCCTGTCAAACATTCTGGTTTCAAACAATAAGGCATTCTTTTCCCCACAGAAACGCTTGTTGACATGTTAACTCTGCAACACTCAGGAGTGAATATTAAGCTCAGCTCCCTCTGGCCTTGAGCATCTTCCACATCTCGGATATCCTGAACAGGTTCCTGGCTGTGCAACAGAAAGGAGACAAAAGGAATCGCTATCAGACTGGTTTCTAGCTCAATAATGGGATTTGGCACATTTTGCAAGGATTGCAAACCACAGAGCACTGATGTTGGACAGTGCACGTTGACTAATTTATTTATATCTTATTTCAAACAAAGACAAATAAACATGCACTGTACACCAGAGCACAGTGGAACTAAAGGCACAACAGATGCAGGAGTGTATAATAAATACACCATTAAGGAGAAAAAACAAAAAAAACACCATGTTAAAATAATGTTCAAACAGCCTACTCAAGCATTCAGAGACCAGAAAATACACAGTACACGGATCTTTATACAGCCAGCAGAAGGTGCTGTCCAGAAATTCAGCAGCTACAGCTGAAGCTCCATAGGTTTCCCCAAACACGTCTCCTGCGAGGACTGATGGGTGCAGAAGGACATCGCTCAGATGTCCTCCAGCACAGGTGATGAGGGATGGGCACGCACCCCAGTCTTTGTACACACTGAGCCCAGCACAGTTTCTCTAAGGTATAGAGCACAGACCTGCTGTTAGCTGGAGGCAGCTGCAGAAGTGCAGTTCATGGTTGTGCTGCATCCAGGTGTGATGAAAGGTTACAGCTGAGGTCCCTAAAATAGAATTAGACACAGTCTTTCCATATGACCGAATACAATGTCTTTGAGTCCCAACTGACTTTTTTTCCCTTTGTTTCTTTTCTATTTTTTTTTTCTGGAGTTAATTTTTTATGTCAAGGAAATCATGTTAAAAAAAAAAAGACAGTGAACACCTGCTTTTGAGGGGAAAGGAGGAGCAAGTTCAAGGGCCATGCACTTTAGGATGCTGGTTTATATCAGTTGAACATTAGAACTGTGAGATATTCATCCCCTGCACTTTTTCCTGCTTTCAGTGTGACTGAGACAGTCATCATTCCAGCTGGAATTATTTAAGCAGAAGTCATATCCTAATGCATCAAGAATGAATCATTTATCTAATTATATGTATTTGTCTCTGTTCCCATCCAGTTTTGCATATTGAAAAAGATAAGTAACAAACATAATCTATTTTTTCTCCCATTTACACTTTTAAATATTAGCTCTTAATAAGAATTCATAGGGGGAAAAAGCATATTATAGCAACTAAAAATGTTGAGTATAGTGCTGCTCTTTGCTATTACATAATTGAAAATAATATACTGCTGCTGATTTGCATTCTATATCTCGTTGCTTCAACTTGATTGAGAAAAAGTTGACACAAAAAACACTGGGGCAAGAGCATCTGGAATTAAACACAGAAAAACCCTCCCTCTGCTAAAGTAAAATGGTCGAACACTAGCTCTGTGCCAAAGTTTACCTCAGAAGAAAACAAAAATTAGGCAAGGCTCCTATCTAGAATTCCAGACTAACCCTGATAAGGAAAATAATAATTAAAAAAAAAAGTTAAGAAATGGTTATAAAAGCAGGATGAAGGGATCAGGTGGGATGAAAAGCTAGCTAAGAAATAGGCACTAAAGAAGAAAAAGCCATAAATTGGAGGTTGAGGATACAGAATTTGATTCCAGAACACAAAATAAGCAATTACAGGGATTCAGGAGATGAATAACTGATAATAATGATAATAATAATAATTGATTTAGCCACATGACTGTGGGTCTTTAATGTTCATGACCACCTTCTTTCAGAAGAAAAGCAGAGAAAGCAAAAGAACATCCTTTGAAAATGCATTCTGATGCTCAGGGAGCATTTTGATCCTCAGTGGAGGATGGAGCAATTTAACAAAGGACTTGTGCTCAGAGGCTCCTGAGGGACAAAGTACCTTGGGATCAAGATCTTCCGAGCTCTCTGTTCTCACCTTCTGTCGCTGTGGCACACTCTCTGGAGCTGAGTCCCTGGCTGAGCACAGAGTGGTCAGGGTCATGGTAAGCAAAATTATAACTATTTTACTCAAAATCTGCCATTTTTGGACTCGTGTCCTCAGCAAAACCTACAGGTGTGGATTTGCACGAGCGAAACTCGCTGGAGCCAGCAGCCCCCAGCTCCCCCATCTCCATCCCTGAGCTCCCCATCCCGCCGGCGCCAGGTCCCAGCCGGGGCAGGGGGGCTTCCAAATTTCCCGGAACTTCCCTGTGCACCTCCCGTTCTGCGAGGGGCGGCAGCGCTGGAGCAGCCCCGAGCCT